>CAXFZM010000515.1:0-14080 GCA_964007475.1 Hybos culiciformis
GTGTGTGATGTGGTTGAAGCACGCGGCATGGTAACGAGGTGAGCATCGATCATCATTCCATCCATCCATGCATCCGATCACACTTGTTGGAAGTTCGAATTGCGACCAAGTTGGCGGACAAGTTGGATGTTGGAGTGTGTGTGTGGATTCAGCATCAGCTGTTGTTATCTCCACTCTCTTCTCCACTGGTGATGGTAGTGTGGCATGTCATGAAGTGAAGCCATCTCCTCACTCTCTTCCTCTCGCTGTCGCTGTCGTTCACCAATTCGCCTTACATTTCACACTGTGGTAACATTCACACGTCCTCTGGTTTGTGTGAACGGAGCATGCATCTTCTTCCATTCATCACTTGATTTACACAACCAAACCACTACCATTCATCTCACTTTCTCTCTTTTCATTTCTCTTTTTATAACGGCATTTATCTTCAAATCACAACCTTCTTCTCATCACCTCCTGTTCACATTGTGCGCTTTTAATGTCGAGCAGCAAAGAAGACAGTGGCAAGATTATCATCCTACTATTATCGTCCATTGAACACCCACGACACACAAGCCGGAATTGGTTTTAACTATCACCGATTGTAGCCAACACTCTGCTCTCATTTGCTCATTCAAATTATCTTGTCGATTCGCGTCTGTGAGCTACCTGTCTTCGCAATCATGGGTCTTTACGCTAATCTCGTCAATGGCAAGTTTTTATTTTTTGAATTTTAAACAATTTATTAATTTGAAATTCTTATTAACAGATGCGAACATGTCGCAAACACACGAACGTTCGAATTTTTATATCAGCTTCTTGCGACGAGCTGCTTGTTCGAACGAATCATCATCACTGTCATCAGTTCGAAGAGCCGATACTGAACGTTTGCTTGAAATATTCAAAAAATATTCGTCGGTCGAAAGGAATCAAGAGCGTTTCATGACCAGCGAAGATTTCATCCGGAATTATTTGGGACTGCTCAAAGAGGACAATTACGATCAAAAGACTACCAAAATTCTTGGCAACATTTTAGATACTTCCAAAGATGGGTAAGATGACGAGGTTTTTCAAATCAAGTTGTCAACTAATTGTTTTTTGTAGTCTAATTTCGTTTCAAGAATTTAAAGCTTTTGAAGCCATTTTGTGCCAACCTGACGCACTCTATCGTGCTGCCTTTCAACTATTCGACACCAATGGTTCTGGTTGCATAACTTACGATGAATTCGAATCAATCATCAAAATGACCACGTTGCATCAGAAACTTCCGTTCAATTTCAAATCGGAATTTGTTCGTCTTCATTTTGGCGACGATCACAAGCGTACCATCAATTTCATTGAATTCTCTCAGGTTCTCAGTGATTTTCATGAAGAGCACGCCATACAAGCGTTCAAATCACGTGATCGTTCCAATCAAGGTGTGATCACAGCCATGGACTTCTCCGACATTATGGTCAATTGTAAAAGTCATTTACTGACCGATGCTGTCAAACAGAATCTAGTGGCTGTGGTCGGGTCGGGCACTGCTGGTCATCAGATTAGCTTCCCTTATTTCATTGCATTCAATGCTTTGTTGAATAATATGGAATTAGTCAAGCGTATCTACTTGTCGTTCACAAAAGAGAACAGACAAATGGAGATCACCAAGGAAGAGTTCATGTACGCGTCACAACAAATGGCTCAAGTCACACCGCTTGAAGTGGAGATTCTCTTTCAATTAGCAGCCACCATAAGACAATCTGCTGGTCGTATAAGTTATGAAGATTTGGAATCAATCGCTCCCTACCATGCGTCGAAGTTTCTCAACAAACCATTGGTGGAAGTTCGAGTAGTCAGTAATAAACCTGGCGATTCTGGTGCATCCAGAGGAGTTGGCGTTCAAATCTTGGAAGGTGCTTATCGTTTCGCGTTGGGATCCATTGCAGGTGCTGCAGGAGCCACTGTTGTTTATCCCATCGATTTGGTATACGATAAAAACACTGATTTTCAATTTACAAATTAATTGAATAACTTAATTTTTCTTTAGGTCAAAACCCGAATGCAAAATCAACGAAGTGGCTCCATCGTGGGCGAATTGATGTATCGCAGTAGTTTAGATTGTGCCAAGAAAGTGATTCGTCACGAGGGTATAATGGGTTTGTACCGTGGCCTTCTACCACAATTGGTTGGTGTGTGTCCAGAGAAAGCCATCAAGTTGACCATGAACGATTTGGTTCGTGATAAGTTTACAAATGATAAAGGAGAAATTCCTGTTGTTTCTGAATTCGTTGCTGGTTGTTGTGTAAGTATTGTGGTACTTTTTGTTGTTGAGTTTTTAATTTAAAAGTTTTTTTTCTATTTTAGGCTGGTGCATCGCAAGTCATGTTCACTAATCCTTTGGAGATTGTGAAAATTCGCTTGCAAGTTGCGGGTGAAATAACTTCTGGACCAAAAGTCAGTGCACTGGGTGTGATTCGTGAACTTGGAATCAGAGGATTGTACAAGGTAAATCAGTTCGATTATTAATTCAAAGCTAGAAAGTAATATTTTTGTTTTTATATTCTGTGTAGGGCTCAAAAGCGTGTTTCTTACGTGATATTCCATTCTCAGCCATTTACTTCCCAGCTTATGCTCATTGCAAGTTGAAGTTTGCCGATCCCAGCGGACACAACAGTCCAGGATCATTGCTGCTTTCTGCCGTCATTGCCGGTGTACCTGCCGCATATCTTGTGACTCCCGCCGATGTGATCAAAACTCGTTTGCAAGTAGCAGCTAGAGCAGGACAGACTACTTATACTGGAGTGATTGGTAAGTTTTCGATTCATCTTATTATCAAATAATTGAACGCATTAATTCACTGTTCTAATCAAACACTAGATGCTGCGCGGAAGATCATGAAAGAAGAAGGAAGCGCTGCCTTGTGGAAAGGTGGACCTGCCCGTGTGTTTCGTTCAGCACCTCAATTCGGTTTCACGTTGCTTACATACGAAGTTCTCCAACGATTCTTTTACGTCGATTTTGGTGGCCGAAGACCAACTGGTTCGGAAACACTGCAAACGAAAACAGCCACCGAATTGTATCGTTCATCCAATCCAGATCACATTGGTGGTTATCAATTAGCGTTGGCCACATTCACTGGAATTGAATCCAAATTTGGACTTTATTTCCCTAAATTCCGTTCCAGCGTTTCGTAAACGTTGACACGAATTTAAATTCTGTTGTTGTTGTGTTTGTTGTTGTGTTATTCTTTGTATTTTAACTTCTTGTCCTTTAGGTTTCTATTTCAATGTTTTTGTTATTCAAACAGAAAACAAAAAACAAAATTATTGTTGTTCATTCTCCTTTACTATAAATAAAAATTGTAGAATTTCTGAAGTGTTTCAAATTGAATGTGACATGAGAGCGAGAGCATTTAGTCGGAGTTTTGGTAATGCTTAGGATTTACAATCCCAAGCACCCAGTGAAGCTGACTTCTCACTTTGTGCATCACTGCACACACACTCGGGATGAACACAATTGGCACATGTCACCATGGACTGAAGTGTGTATGGCATACGGCACACAGCACGTCGTGATCCTTTCCATTGCTATTCGCTTGCACTATCTCCACCTTTCATCTTCATTTTTGGTTTGGAGATTTGCAACTTTTTTCATTCTCTTATTCTCATTCACTTATGAAATTAATTTGCGCACTGGTTATCTGTTCGGGTACACTTGGGGTGAAGAAGCGTATGGGGGTTTGGTGAAGTGAGTGAACACACATGTGAAGTAACGAGTGCAACTTGACATGAATGACACCCAACACTGAATTGCACGATAATTGAATAGAGACTGAAGTGATGATGATGGGGATGATGATGGTGGTGGCAAGGATGTTGAATGAAGTGGTGATGCACACTCACTCAACCGTTACTATCAACAACTCACCAGAATCACTGTGTATGTGTGCCCTATTGTGTGGAAGCAAACAAAAGTACTCGATTTGTTGGATCACACTCACACAAACCATTGCTCGCTTTGCCACAATTTGTTTCATTCTCTTCTTTCTCTCTCTCTCTCTCTCTCTCTTTCTCTCTTTCTTTTTATTTCACAAGCCACACAATCAAGTTGTAGTGACTATTGTGTTGCTCGAATACCCGATCGATTTCAATTAACGTCTGTTCAACATACGAATTGTGCGTGCTGACAAATTGACAACAAACAATCAGACAAGGGTGACGAGTGGCGGTGTGGTGTTGGCCAAAATGGTGGTGGTGGTTGACTTGATTTCGTTTTGTTCCTCGTTAACAATCGATACACTCATGATTTGTTAACGAGAATTGCAATTAGCAATGCAACTGTGGCTGGTGACACTTTGGATGGTGCGAACACTGAATGAAATGCTCGATTCGGCATTTGATTAATTGAGTGAACAGAAGGTTGTTGTGTTGTTGTTGTTCTCTTATGTTCAAGTGTGAAAAGGGAGAGGTGCTGACTCTCTCTTCCTCTCTCACATCCACAACAATGAAAAACAGTGTGGTTCGAGGTGGAGTAGGGTGTGAATTGAACAACTTCATTGACTTGTATCCCCCAACACCAGCACACTCACTTCTCCAATCTGCGTTACATAAATCATTGCTTCTTTCGGTGGGACACTAACGCACGATCACTAACTTATTTTTCGAATTACTTGCAAACAATTTACTTGATTTTTTGTTGTTTGGTTGCAAACACTTCAACAAAGAAGAAGTAGAATGATCGAAAGAACATTCTGTGTTTCGTCTCTTTACATAATCAGTTAGGTTATTAATAATTGATGCAAGTTACACACTAGCTGATGTTATGAAAAATTGATTCTATTGGAAACGAGAAACGTTCAAACGATTGAGATATAAAAGAAGACGACGACAACGACGATCAAGAACAAAAGTTACCGACACCAAGTACAAGATGAGGGGCAGATGTTTTGGCACGATTTGTTATTGTCGTTTCGTGTGGCCATAAAGAGAATGCGAGCATTGCACGCTAATCGAATATTAGTGAGCGCGTGTACACCAAACAAACACAATGATCACTGCAATGAATATTTCATTCACTTCACTTCAACCGACAAAGTTAATTAAAATCTCACTCTCTGCTCGTCGTTGCACTAATAGTTCACTGTAAACGATTCGTGATTCTAACTACTTGTCAACTTCACTCTCTTTCTCGCTATTCATTCAAGCAGATGGTTCGAGCTAATCGAGAAGGTGTTAATGAAGTCATCAAGAAGTGATCGCATTGTCGCTCGCTTTACCACCATTTTCTCTTTGCATGTAAGAAGTCGTGACTGACAGGCGGTACACACTATGGCTCTATGTACCAGCCATATCCTTCGTACCTACGCCTTTTCTCTTTTCTTCCCAAAAACAACTAAATCTCCACCAAAAGCAGGAGAAAATCGACATCGAAAGAGAGAAAGGTCCGTTCCGTAGCCGAAAACGAGCACCGAGAGATGGGGCAAAAAAAGAAAAGCAAAAAAGAACCGAACCTCCAATGACACGCCTTTTGTCACTGATTCTCTCTTCCAGCATTCACAATGAAGCAACGGATTCGGTATCGTATACAACGCATGAGCCCAAATAAGAGACAGAGACGAGAGAATCTGGAAACGAGTGGAGCCAATTGTCCCCGCCTTGAATTCGAATATGAAACCAGAGCAAAGGTATCAACCGTTATAGGCTTCTTTCGGGTATTCCACTCTTCTCGGATGTGAGAGAGAGAGAAACGAACAAGAAAGAGAAAAAAGCAGAGAGAGAGAGAGAAGAGAGATAAAGCGTATAACGTGAAACAAGTCTCGGTGCACAAGTCAATCCGAGAATATTCTCGCATGCTCGTTTCGATCATCATTCTTGATCGTCACCAGTGTGGGTGCGTATCGTCTTTTGTGTCGGTTTGGTTGTCGGTTCGCAATCAGTCAGTGTCCATGATGCCGCACACAGGTCAAGCGGGCATCAATCAATTGGGTGGTGTGTTTGTGAATGGTCGACCACTGCCATTGCATGTACGACATCGAATCATCGAACTCGCACTACTGGGTGTTCGACCGTGTGATATATCCAGACAATTGCTAGTCTCACATGGGTGTGTGTCCAAGATATTGACACGATTCTATGAGACTGGATCCATCAAACCTGGCACTAATCATTTACGTGAGTTTCATTTCATTTCTCTTTCTCTCTTTTGATCATGACTCACAAATCATCTTTTTATTTTTGTTGCTTGTCTTATTTTGGTTGGCAGGTGGTGCAAAGAACAAGCACTCGAGTAGTACATCGAACACCACACAACCACCCACAACACCATCGATTGTAAAACGTATTCTTCGTCTACGGAATGAGAATCCAGCATTGTTTGCGTATGAAATTCGAGAATTATTGCGTAAAGAATTGGATGCATCGAATGGGAATGGGAATGCAGCATCCACATCCGCCACACTCACTCCGGACATGTTACTCTCGCACATGAATCACTTGTACCGAGCCACATCCACTCACAACTATTTGCCTAATCACCAAGCACCCAGTCCATCGACTAATTCGATGACCACAGTGAACAGTGCATTCTCACTTCCTCATGCCTCTCATCCACATTCACATCAACAACAGCAGCAACAGCAGCAGCAGCAATTCTCTCCTCAACTGTGGAGTGCTCTACTGAATCAGACGACCAATTCCACTCGACTTCTGGCCACCGCTACTCGAATGTCATCATTGAAATCGTCTCCAGTGGCCTTGTCATCAGCATCACCACCGCTCCCACCATCATCCACATCATCATCGTCACCAGTCAAAACGAACATGAATCACAAAGAGACGAAACGAAAATTCAAAACGTATTTAATCGATGAAATTCTACAGAAAGAAGAACAGAGTAGCGAAGAGAAGATTGAACCAAATGGAATTCATAAATTGAAATCAAACAGTCAAAGTGAAGTGGCAGGAGCATCAGTGCATCCGAACCGAGATCACCGAGTCCGTGACCAACCCGCGAATCAGCAGCAGCAGCAATCGGCTAGTCAGTTGTACTACAATTATTTCTACCAGGCTTGCTTGGCTATGACCAACCAAACTCACACATCCACACCGAATCACCAGAATCATTCCAACCATTCTCAAGTGAAACCTCCATTTCCATCATCCACTTCATCCACTCATCTTCTACAAATTAATCCCAATCGTTCACGGCAGTAACTCACGTAGAATTAATTTAAACGCACTAGTTTTGTTCATTATTTGATAAACAATTTCTAAAAACTTCAATAATCTTTGATTGTGGCCTCATTCAACGGTAAAATAATTGCAGATATGGAGTTGTTCAATCAAAAGTTCAAAACCTTTTCTGTCGGTTCAGTCTAACCAACTCCCTTCATTCAGTTCTCCGCGTGATTCAGCCTCCTGGTGACGTCGCTCAACCCCTCTCGCGTCACTCACCCCCCGCTCAAATAATTCCCCCATTTAATTCAAACCTCCTATGTTAAGAATTGGTCACCCTTATGTTAACAATTTCGTCACTCAGCCCCCGGCGAGTCATCCTGCCCCCCGCTCAAATCGAACTTCAGAAGAATGACTCGATTATTGCATTTGCAATCGGGTCACTCATAGATGCTGTAAGTTCGACGCGCGAACTTCAATGGAGTTTTCAATGAGAACGTGCTCAAAATTTGAACTCAACTCGTTCACAAAGAGTGTAAGTTCGAAAACAGCAAGAAAAATATTGCGACCAGCTTCGTTAGCGCGCTGAAATCCATAGATACTGTGAGGCGCCATAACTCAAGTATTGTTCATTCGATCGAGAATAAGAAAAAGATAATGTTTATTCGGATCAGTTGACATAATCGGTTAATTTTGAGAATAATATGGCAAACTATCTCCTGAAATTGGCATTTTGAAAGTTACGTCCTATATGAACAGTGAAAAATCATCACACGTTAGACACGCGTGTTTTCCTCGCTCACACGTTGGCCGTGAGTGTATTCGGTGAATGTGCTTGTCTTGTCCATGACTCAAACGGAATTTGCACACGCAAAGAAGATTTGATCTGTGAAAAAAGATAAAAACAATCAACAAACAATGACGAACAAACAACGAAAGGCTTCTACGCCGAAAAAGACTCCTCTTGTTGATAACCAGAATGGCATCAAATCCACAAAAAAGTTTGAAAAATCTTTGAATATTGCGAAATCAAATGGTAAACGTCCATTGCCTCAAAAAGCCGATGGAAAAGCTGTGAGTGGCGCAAAACGATTGAAAGTAGAGAATGGCAAATCGGTCACGAAAACGAATAATGAATCAGTGGCGAAAACGAATGGCAAATTGGTGGCGAAAACGAATGGCAAATCGGTGGCAAAAACGAGTGGCAAGCCAGTTACTTTGGTGAATGATGATCCATCTCAAGCGTTTGTTCCAAACACTAAAGTTGTGGAAGCAGTGAATGTTTTGAAGAAAGTCTACAAAGATCGACGCCCAAAAAAAACTACCGACATCGAGTCGAAACCGAAGCTATTGTTGATGGAAGAAGATAGCGATTCTATGATTTTCCTCACAATCCAATTGAAGAAGATTCCCGCAAACAATTCTACGTATATCCACACGATTCCAGTGCCTCATCATTGGCGACATGGCACCAACTACGATACGTGCTTGATTGTCAAAGATCTAAACAAGCCATCGTTGGCGGATCGTGAAGAGGATTTGGAACAGAGCCGAGAACATGTGAAACGTTCGCTACAAGTAGCTGACGCTGCCTCGTCGATCACTGACATCCTTCCCATGAGACAATTGAAATTCGAATTCACAACACCAGCACAGAAGAAAAAGTTGGCATCCGAGTACTCGGCCTTTCTATGTGACCGTCGCTTGATGACAAGCAAGTGGACAGCATTGTCGCGTTTTCTAGGCAAGCAGTTTTGGTTGGACAAAAAGAACGTGCCCATCCCAGTTCGACTCGATGGTGAGGATAAAAGTGACGGTGACTTGAAAACACGAGTGCAAAAAGCACTGGACCAGACCAAACTGTATCAAAGTGGTAAAGGAGCATCGTTGAGCGTCACTGTCGGTCGTGTCGACCAAGATTCGGTGGAAGTGACCGAGAACATTCGTGCTGTTCTCGAGCGTCTACAATCGTTGTTCTCCACAAACGTGCGCTCATTGAGTTTGAAAACGCAACGTTCAATGGAAGTTGCTTTCTTCATGGATCTAGGCTCATCCAATGATGTTGTTCTGGAAATTCCAAACACCAATCATGAGAGTTCAATGATCGAAGAAGAATTCGACATGCTGGACAATGCTAAAGTGCAAGTATTCAAGAATGGTACAGTTTTGGTGAAGAAAATCGACAAAGAAGATGTTGACGATGACGATGTGGAAGAGGCTGATCCTGAAATGGAGAAAATCATTCAATATGTCAACAATCAACGTGATTCACAACGCTGGGTTCGTCGTAAATTGACAAAACCTAAGCCAAGACATCGCAACAAGATTGTTCGCAAATGAAACTTGTATTTGTGGCATTGGACATTTATTTCATTATTGAAAATAAAAAATGATAACATCTATGTTTGTTTTTGCGTTTTTTTAATGAGAATATTCAAGGATACTAGTTGGAATAAATTATTCAAAATTCTATCTTAGTTTGTCCTAGTCACTACTGGGAAATGAGTAGCATAGTGTGAATGCACCTGGACACGAATGAATGCCTTCTCGATGTGGTATCAGTGACAATGACGTTGGAGTGGTAGCGCTCAATTCTTTCATGCGTGAAGCGACTGATGACGCCATGATGGCATTGATGAGCACGACACACTTGTTCACTCAAACTGCCCACGAGCACTCCACTCACTCACTAACACACACACACGGGTATTTATTCGTACTTCACAACTACTACTTGATTGCTATCACCTTGATCATTTTTCTTCTTTTATTTCTCTGCTTTGATGTTTGCACAATCTTTTTCGCCCCCAATTTTTGTTCTTTTTTGTATCCTTCAAATATTTGATTATTATAATCTACGCACAATTCTCAACTTGGTCGCCTAATCGCCTGATCGACGTATCCAATTACCAAATGATAAGTTCTCCGTTGCCTCGATCACCAACTCGTGAGATGTTTTGGTACTATTGTGTGACAACGATCGCAATAACCATGGCGTCTCTACCTCTTCTTCGTCGTCTTTTGCCACCCACATTACCTCGACAATTGTTCACACTCTTATCAACGGGTTACTTTAACATTGGCCGTAGATTGACCTCGTCGTCGTCGTCGTCGTCGTCGTCGTCGTCTGGTCGTGTTCGGGGTGTGCAACGAATCTACACTCGTACAGGAGACAGTGGAACCTCGGCACTGTTCTCGGGTGAACGACGTCCCAAGGATGATGCTGTATTCGAGGCATTAGGCAGTACTGACGAGTTAACCTCGGCCATCGGGATGTCACGTGAATATGTTCGCAACACTGTGGTTGGCAATGAACTAGAACAGATTCAGTGCATCATACAGGACTTACAAGCAGTGATTGCCACTCCCAAGACAAGCGCTAACAGTGCTCAACTCCGTCGAACTAAATGGAACCCGAATCATTTGGTTCATTTGGAGGAGTGGATTGATCGTCATCAAGAGTCTCTCCCACATTTACAAAGTTTCATTCTACCTGGTGGTGGTGGACACGCATCCAGTTCCCTGCACATGGCACGGGCCATTTGTCGACGTGCTGAGCGATGCTTGATTCCGTTGTTGGATGAGCAAGCACTAGAGTTACCTGTTCTACAGTACTTGAATCGATTAAGTTCATATTTGTTTACTGTTGCTAGATTGTGTTGTTTAGAAGATGGATTCCAAGAAACCATCTACCAACGACCTAGACGAGGTAGAGGACAAGAGAAAGAAGAAATCGAGGAAACCGAAATGGTGGTGGAAACAAATGAAGATCCAAGCACTCGATAACTTCACTTTCAAACTTCACTCATCTCAAACTGGTCATGTGAATCCGGAACTTCTTCAATGGTTGTTGCACAATCAGCATATCCATATCCACAGGATCGTCATTCTCGGCATGAATCTCGTACTTGGGCAGCAAATGAGTGATGAACACTTTCATCATGTACATGGCCATTCGTTTGCCAACACAATTACGTGGACCAGCTGAGAATGGTGCGAATGTGAATGGTTCATTCAAATCCGACTTGTCCGAAAGTTTACTTTTCATAAATCGTTCAGGTTGAAATCGTTCAGGTGATTCATAAACGTCTGGGTCTCGATGTAATGCAGACAATAGAACATAGACCATTGTGCCTTTACCCAAAACATGCGAATCCACTTCCAAATCTTGCTCAAGTCGTCGACCAATGAATGGAACAGATGGGAAGAGACGAAGACATTCTCGAATGCAACAATCAGTGTAGGTCAGCGAATCGTAGTCAGCAGTGGTCAGTTCATCGTGTACAGAAGCGAGAACTGACTCGATTTCTGCTCGCACTTTCGTTTGAATCAATGGATTACGACCAAGAAAGTAGAGCAACCAATTGATTGTCAGCGCAGTTGTATCAAAACCAGCCAACAAGAATGTGTTCACTTCTCGAATACTCCGTTCAGAATCTGAATTTTTGGCCAAAATTACGTGATCTAAAAGTGTTAAATCAGTGGCGTTTGACTGGAGCAAACGTTGCTTTCTTTTCTCGATTATTCCCGTGACCACAGCTGAAAACAGACCGAGATGCTTTTGATATCGTCTTCCTACTTTGGTCAATGCAAAAATCCAATCTGACCACACAAAAGGATTGGATGTACGCTCAACGAAAGCTACACTCATTTGATGTGACGAATCAATGATTGTCTCTTGTTCTGCATCGGTCATTTGTACATCCATGAGAATGTCGCTCACCACCGATAAAGTGTACCGATATGTTCGATCCGTGTCGTAATCACCTTCCAAGATGTGTTCCGCAAATCGTTCGCCTAATCCATTCATTTTATCCATCATTCGTTTGATGTTCTGCAAATGTACAACTTTCTCGTATATGCGTCGACGATCCAGCCATCGGTCAGTGGTGGTGGTGAGCAAAGTATCACCAATCCAATCACGAAGAAAATCGTATTCGTGAGATTTGGACAAATTCTTGCTGGAACAAAAAAGATGACGAGCGAGAGTGGATTTGTAGATAATCACCTGATATCTCGACAAACTCGACAAAACAAACATTCCCGATGGATAAATCTTCGCCATTGACTGCACCAATTGACTGACTATTGATTTTGGGAAAAATTCGCATTTTAGTACCGAACAGTGCATTGATTCGACTTCACTCTACCTGAAGCATTTTTCACTGTAACAGTTTTGGCAACTTCATTGAATAATTTGAAATCTCCAATTATGCCTGGGAATCTGGGTCCATCGATGGTGCGAAGTGAATGTGAAATTCGTCGAGCTTCGATCACAATGAAAACGATTTTAACTAAAACAAAGATCAAAGATCCTGCCAACACTGCTAGTTCGATCATGATGCCGTTGTGTGTGTTTGAACAACTAAATGATAGATCATCCACGAAGTGATTAGTCGGATTCTGCGTCTGGCTTTTATAATGGATAAGCTTATCAACATCCTGTTTCTCTCCAGACTTTTTCTTGAAAAACTGACGATAAAGACTTTCGCGATAACTGAAAAACAAAACAAAAATTGTGATGCAGAGCCTAAAACAAAAAAACAAGATTTACAGACAACCAACAAACACACTCGGCGATGGAAACCTTGAGTTTGACGTAGCTTTACTATCTATTCCGATGCGCATTTACCTTCTTTTATCATCTTATGTTTCGAGAAAAACAATTCTTTGAATTTGTATGGAAAATACTCTCCTTTTTCCACATTGTTCTGTAAAATAACCACATTTGTGTTCAGCACTTGCGAAAAAACAATTTTTGAAAAAAAAAAACAAAAAAAGTTACGTCTTCTGTGAACATCGCATACAACTATTTTATGTTTAGTCATTTCGCTTACACACACACACACACACACACGCAGACACACATTGAGTGATAGTAAGTGAGAAAGCGGTATTTGCTTGTCATATTGAATCTTATTGTCCAAAGAATTCAGTGTGAAACGTGAAAATGAGTTACGATCGTGCAATTACTGTCTTCTCGCCGGATGGTCACTTGTTTCAAGTGGAGTATGCGCAAGAGGCAGTGAAGAAAGGATCAAGTTCGGTAAGTGACTCGTCCAGTTTTAGTCAATGAATTCGATTCTTATGTTTGCTTTTGTTTCAATCCACAACTAGGTTGGTCTCAAAGGCAAAGACATTGTGGTGCTGGCAGTGGAGAAGAAATCAGTTGGAAAGCTACAAGAAGACCGGACAGTGCGAAAGATTTGTTTGTTGGATGAGCACATCATGATGGCATTCGCTGGATTGACTGCCGATGCTCGAATCCTCATTGATCGTGCACGTATCGAGTGTCAAAGTTACCGGCTAACAGTGGAAGATGAACCTAATGTCGAGTTCATCACTCGTCACATTGCCCAGTTGAAGCAAAAGTATACCCAGTCCAATGGACGACGACCATTCGGTATTTCGTTGCTGATCGCCGGATTTGATCGTGATGGAACACCTCGTTTGTTTCAAACAGATCCATCAGGTGAGTTTTGTTTAATTGAATTGAACTTTTTCATACTCATTGATTTCTATTGTCAGGTGTATATCATGGATGGAAAGCGAATGCTACTGGTAAAAATGCAAAAGCCATTCTCGACTACTTGGAGAAGGTTCACACTCCAGAATTGGTGGAAACCAATGAGGGAACAATTAAATTGGCAATCAAAGCACTGTTGGAGGTTGTACAAAGTAAAAATCTGGAAGTGGCTATCATGGAACGTGGTAAGACTATGCGTGTGTTGGCACATGAAGAAATTGAAAAATTGGTAGCCACTATTGAAAAAGAGAAAGAAGAGGAGGCCGAAAAGAAGAAACAGAAGAAATAGTTACCAAAACACTAATCTTTTTGTTTACTCTACTAAAGATAATTTGAAATATATTAAAAACATTATTTGCTTTTTCTTATCATCTTGCCACTACTCCACCGCTACACGTTTGTTGCCCGATAATCGGCTTGGACT
>CAXFZM010000516.1:0-24386 GCA_964007475.1 Hybos culiciformis
GCTTCAGTTCGAACATTGATGGATCGATTCTGGTGTATTATTAGCTACTCACTAATTTTTGAGCACAGAATGCAAATGAAAATGTGAACAAAATGCAAACATCCTGCAATCATCACTTACCCCGTCCTGACCGTCCAACAAAACGTAATCATTGAATTTGGCCACTTGATTCTTCATAATAGCCGAAGCATTCCGTAATTCTCCACACCAATTTTCATCATTACCAGCTTTGATGGTGACCAGTGTTCCATCTTGTACTTCATTCAGCGCCACCACTTTGAATGCAACCGGTAGTGTTTTATTCGAACGCCAGTGTGTGGGTAGTGCAGAGCAAACAATGTTCGGACTACCGGTTCGCATTAGCTCACCAGGATGTTCGGCCATCACTTCATTCAATAGACGCTCGCCTGGGAACAAGAATTCTGACGAACAATTTGAGTTGGTTTTATTGCTGCCGTTGTTGTGTTGTTGTTGTTGTTGTTGCCACCACTGGTTGTGTTGGTATTATTGTCGCCATTCTTGCCAGGCACCGACGACGAAGTTGTTGTGGTGGTAGTGGTGCCAGTGCCGGTGGTTGATGATGGTGGTGTAATTGTTGGATGTTGATGTTGAATTGGATGCACATTTCTTCTCTTTGGACATCTTCATTGTTGAGTGTGAACGTTGTTGTTGTTCGTGTGAGTTTTGTTTACGATGTTTGACATACATTCACTTGAATTAGAGGTTTTTGGTTTTGCTTTGTCTTCTTCTTTTTCTCACTATTTCAAACTTTTGCCACACTGGTTGCGGGGAAGTGAATTGTTTGTGTCACTGTTACACACTATTTCCTTTTTACATCACAAACACACAAACAAACACAGCAAACAACAATGACCAGAATCAAGACGACCCAAATAGTTTAATTAGAACAATGGCAACAATCAACATGAAGGAAAAAGATCCGAAATTCAACAATTAAACAACACAAACTTAGAGCAAACAAACAAACAAACAAACAAAAGTTTTGGTGGATTCATGCACACGATGACACAACTTTCACTTTGGAAATGTGCAAACCCAAAAAATGTGCATACAGGTCACAAGATGCAGCATCTGTGTGCTCTCACTTCACTATCCAGATGGAAACTAACGTTACATCCAATACTGAATGTGAGAAACAGAAAAAATATACACGCCGAGTACATCAAAGAGAGAAAAGAGGGAAAAAGGAAAAGCAGAGTGAAATGGAGAGAAAAGTAGAAAATGAATATAAAAAATAGGGAGAGAAAAAGAGAAATACAAAATCAGTAGGCGAACAAACGATGAAACGCCAGAGGGGGAGAGTGTGTGAAGAAGAAGAACGAAAAGAATGAGAAACGCGACTTTTGATCCAATATACCGCCCATCGGGCGGGATACTTGGCACCCAGTGTTCACATTCATGCTTGAATACAACACAACGCATTGAAGTGTTTCTTTCTTCTTCTTCTTCTTCTTTTCTCATCTTTCTCTTTTTTCATCTTTCTTCTTTTTTGCCTAATATCTCGTTGCCAATTTCTGTTTTTCCTTCAAAAAGATTTTTTGTCTTTAAACTGCAAGTAGTGGTTGGTTAGTTAGTTGTGTTCCAAATTTCTAGATAATTTTTATTGAGCAAGAATTAAAAATTTAATCTCTACAATAGAATGTGCGACTAGCCCAGAGAGAATCCAAGCACACAGGGAATAATAGTGTTGTGTGAGTTCAGAAAAAAGCCAAAGAGGATAATCATCAATTATTGGGAAAGCACACAATCCTTATAATGATCAGAATTAGTTCACGAGTGAACAAGCATCGATTCACGGCCAAAATGTTGTGTGTAGATGTGTGCCTAGGCTCGATGTGTTCAATTGCTTTCACTCTCTACTATTTTCTCTCTTCTTTTCTCTTCTCTTTGTTGATCGCTTGGCCCCTTTGCGTTTGGTCGGTTTATTTAAAAAAAAAGAGATCGTAAGTGAGGTAGCACACAATGCGTGCAACGCGCGTACACACACGCGTGTGTCATTCATAATAATATGGCAGACCATAGAGTTCAATTGCGAATAACAATAGAACACCCCCCATCAAAAGCCTAACAATTTGAGTGAGGGCACAGAGGACATAGTCAGTGAAGATGGAAGGGAGAAAGAAAGAGAGGAACGCAAACGATTGGTGTCACAATGGCACTGATGATGATGATGATGATGATGATGATGATGATGATGACGCTCTGGTTTAGGGCTTTCTCCCTCTCTCTCTCTCTCTCTCTTTCTCTGATCCGCACTCTTCGGTCTATTCAATCGAAATCTTCCTTTCCCCATGTCAGTCGTATTTGACTCTAGGTCTCCCGTCCTTTCTTTCTCTTTCTCATCATCATCATTGTGTGTTGTGTGCGGTGTTGTTACTCTGTGGGTAACGGAGAAGTGAGCACAATAATAAAAGTGCACACAAACACTGTGTCAAATGTTGGGCACAGGGCAGAGGTTTGCCGATGTCGGTGTTTGTTGGTTGGTTGTGTTGGTTGTGTGTGATGTGTGTGTGATGTCGAGTGCACTGTGTGTGTGAATAGACCAGGACCTGACACAACAGAGGTCGCCGCACGTAAGATCCAAGAGAAAAAGCACACACACAATAAAGAAAGAGAGAGAGAAAGGAAAATGTATGGGAGACGATGAGAATGAGTGAAACGTGCCGGTATTGTTGTGTGCTGGGTAGACCCGAGTCAACTAGAGCGTGTGTGTGTGAGCGTGATAACGTGGACAAATGCTCAACGAATCACACACAAACACTGACTACACACACAGTGCAAAGAAAGATTGAAAGATTGAAAGAAGAGGGATTGTGGGGCATTATGAATTTCATTATGACCAATGCACTACTACCACCACCACATGCAAATAGAAAGAGCAACCAACAACAAACACAAAACACAAAAGAGGTCATTCTTAATCAATTGTCACAAATCTTCTATACAAAAAAACAAACATAACCAAAACCCAAAAAACACTAACGAGTGGCAATGAAAATTATTCACATTGTAAAAATATTTTTTGAACTTTTCAAATAAAAATGATAAAACAAACAAACAAAGCAGAACTTGTCGACAGTTTGTCATCGATCGTCAACATCTTTGTATTTTCTTGTTGTTGTTGTTGTCATTTCAACTTGCATTTGTGTCATTTTCCAACAATATTTGTCTGACATTCTGTGTGTTTGTAAATGTGTGAAATTTTTCAAATGAGTTCATGTAGAATCCACTTCACACATGAGAAATGTGTCTGGCTAGACGCATTTGAAACAACACAACACACATTTTGCTTTTTTGCTCATTTAAAATAAACTAAAGCGATTGCAAAGTGTTAGTTTAGCAAGTGAATTGAATGTTTTACACGAAGAAGGGGGCGAAAAAAGAAGAAATGCAGAGTGAAAGAGTTGCACCCAATCCTAGCATTTATTGTGTTATGCATGTTTGTATGTGTTGGACTCATTAATTATTATTCTCGTTGATGCGTTCTGGTGGTTCATATGCCTAATGTGTGTTTTCACTCCATTTTCATCTCATATCATTAGTGTTATATTCATTCTATTTCATTCCATTTTATTCTATTCGTAAAACCAGACATTTTTTACATGATTTATCTTTTTTAATTTTTTTAATAAAAAAATAATAAAATGAAATTTATAACTGAATAATTACCAAAATGCATTAGCAAAACATGAAAAAAACGCACGTTGACCAAAATATTCAATTTTAACTTTAGAGAAATTCAAACACAACAGACAAAAACTCGCCAAAAACAAACAAACACTAATGCTGATTAACTTTTTGTGTTTGTTTGTTTGTTTGTTTGTGTTTGTTTGTTCTGTGATTCTCAACTCTTTCTGTTTAGAATTCGAAATGACACACAAATGTGCTGAATGAATGAATAAACTAACTAATTAGTCACTGTTAATTAGTTTGTATATTTGATGCCGCTGGATTCACATTGTCATCTTATTCTGTGTTTTCATTCGATTTGTTCGTCTTTTTCCAAGTGACAAAAACAGTGTTCGCATCGTGTACGCATGGTGTTCATATTATCGTTTACACGCTAGAGCTCACAATTTCATTTGCTCTGTTTCTGTCTAGTGGCACTGAATTCTCAATGTCCGAACAAACAAAAACGAAAAACAAAAAGACAAAAAGCTTGTCACTGAAAATGTGTTCTACAACAACGACAACAAAAATTAATTGTAACAAAGAATAGAATTGAAAAACAACAGTGAACTGGACACTTGCAAATTAAATTTAAATTTTTTGTGTTGATTTTTCTGATTACAAAAAAATCCGTTGATAAACAAACAAACCAAACAGTAAACAAATAAATTAAAAAATTGTGTTTGTTAGTTTGTGTATTTATTCATTCATTAGCAGTTGAATACAGTTTCTGTTTCAAACGAGACTCGTGCATGATGGAACTAGACCTAATTGTTTGTTGTAGACAAAACAAACACTTGATTCTTTTGTTTTTCTAATTACTAACATTGGTCAACGACCTTTAAGAAAAAAATTGAAAGAAAAAAGTACAAAAACACAAGTGTTGAGAAGTTATAGATTGTTTGTCTTGGTTGTCCACTCTAGAATATGAAGAAAGTCATTTGAGAGGATTAGTGGATAATTCTACTGATTTCGGTATTTGTATTCATTTGTGCAAGTGGATTCCATCCACTTTCTCTTCTCTTCTTCTCCATCTTTTGCGCATTAAGTGCAGTGACGATATGAGATGAGTAAGTGCCGAGACATACTGATGACACTGTCCACTATCCACTTGCGTATTTGTTAGTTGTACACAAGAGAATGAATAAATAGTGATGATCACTACTCGGGAACTTATATTTTGTCGACACCAATGTTTGTATTTGTTTTGGTACTCTCTCTCTTTATTTGTTCACTATCACCATCATCTCTTATCAAACAAATGAGTGTGTTTGTGTTGGGTGTTGGATGTAAATAACCCCAGCAATCATCCACTGGATTCACTTCTATTCACGCAAATGATATGTTTGAATAAGACCAATTCAACCTGAACAACAACAAAGAATTCATTCTTGTCCTCTTCTCGTTCAGTGTGTCCATTCCATATACGTTGTTGGCTCATTAAATTCATCCAATTTGAGTTGCAGTATTTGTCCATCACTATTGATGAAAGATTTTCCATCTTTTGTTGTTGTTGTTTTTGATGTTTTCCAGTGTTCATTATAACTAGAGTGTGTCCCTTGTCCACTTGCTTCATTCTATCTATTCTTTTTCCTTTTTTCTTTTTACTCTTATTGTCTTTTGTTTTGTTTATTTTTATGTTTGTTTTCTTTTTTTTCTCTTCTCTATTTTACTACTCAAAATATTGCTTCTTTCTGTCATTTTGGATGGAACACACAACATTTACGCTTGCAGACAAGTGAATCGGAATGAATGGGTCTCGTTTCATTGGACAGTTGTTCGTTCGTTTGTTTGAAATCGAACACACACACACAGACACACCAAATGGACATTGAATGGAAAAGAATAGAATGGAAAATGGTGAATGTAACAGCAGTACCAGCTACTGGAATCGATCGAGTGTGAGTTTAGGGTCTAAGTGAGTGTGTGTGTGTGCAAGTCCGTGTCCGTGTACAGGAAGTGCAGTATCGATAATAATGCACTCTGATCATTGCTTAGTATTGCGTCCAATCTATACGCCTATTCCATTCTATTCCATCTCTCTTTCTTCGTTTTTTTCCAACTTTTGTTCTCACTTATCATTTTTTGTTAGAAAAAAAATTCACCATTACGTTTGAGAATCATTTTTAAATAGCAAACAACTCGTGCACATCTTCCATTTCTCCTGTTCACAATTTTGCAAAAACATCAAAATAGCCTTAGAGCAAACAAACAGAAAAACAAAAGACACATTGAAAACAAAAATCCAAAATGTGCAGTGATCAGCATACTCTGGATTGTGTGTTTAGTTGAAACAAAAAACAAAAAGAACTTGAAACAAAAAACAAACAACCAGCATTCTTTTCATCTAAAGCAGTAGCATGTGTCATATTATTTAGAAGATCGATACTCACTTACTCTTCTTGCTCGTGTTTGTTGAGATGCTTGCCAACAAGAAAATGGAGAATAAGAAGAGAATCATTGCTAGTGTTGACTTTTCTACCCAAATACACACTTGCTCAAATTCAGGATAGATGAACGAATGAAATGTGAGCAAAACGAGTGCGTTAATGGCGATCACTTCTCTTTTTCTCTTCTCTGTTTTCACAAGAGTGTCACATTTGTTTGGCCATTGTGTTTGTACTCTCTACACTAATAATCAATATGTGACCCGTTCGATTTCTATTCTCTTCTCTTTTCTCTCTCATCCTATCCATTCTATCCATTCACTCACTTCATGTGTGTACAGCTCTTTCTATTCTGCTTGCTTGCTTTGTATACGGATTAATTGCCATCATAAAAGAGTGAACACAAAAAAGAAAGGAAATTCAAGCAGTGCAAAGATCACCACTGTATTCAGTGAAAGAGAGAATAGTGGAAAGAGAATAAAGCTTGAGAATCGATGATAAACGATGAAATAAATAATGAATAGCACATGATGGTAAGTAGTAGTGGATGCTCGGAAGTGAATAGTATTTCTAATAAAAGCACCAAATAGTCTATAAAGAAAAAAAGACAAAATCCGGCTTTTTATTGACTCCAGATTTAGTTGGTGCTATCAAACACACACGAACACAAAGAAACAAAGTGATCCATTCTTGTGATTCGCTTACTTCTTCTTCTATTTATATATGTTCGATTTATCTTGCATATTTCTTTTTGCACTTTTTCGTATTCTTACATCAGCTGGTATCTATTTTTATTTTTTATTTTTAGAATTTTTTTCGTTTTGAAAAAAATTGAAGAGTATTTATTTTGTTTGATGTTGGAAGTTCTTTATTTTTTGGCGTATGTGTGAAGTGAATGTAAGAATCGACACGCTCGACATGGAACAGTAAGAATCGACACGCTCGACATGGAACACACGCGTCATGTGTCAAATTGAATTGTGTGTTTGTGTTTGTGAACACTACGATTATTAATATTAATAGTGTTCAATATACTCAAACCCAAGTAAGCATCCAACAACAACAACAACAACAAAGAATCCAAAAAAGTAAAGAAAAGAAGTGATGCATGAAACACACATACTTTCTCACACTCTCTCACTTCCACAATGAATGATGACAAGCGTGTGAGTGGTTATGCACACACAGAGAAATGGATACACATACAGAAGAGAAAATCAAAAATCACAAACAAAATTTTCAAAAAAAGTGAAAAATAAAACAAAACTGAAAAAATAAAGCCAAGTCTTTTTGTGAGCTCAAATTAATGAGAGGAACATTTGAAATGCAACATCGCCACTATCATCGTCATCATCATCACTTTGTGTGTTCTCATCCGACCATTCTAATTGAATTGCGAAAACATGGACAAAGTTCAAGTTAGCATGAATAAAGTAGATACAGTGTTGGTTGATTACTGAATTGGTTAATAAATATAAATGTACAACCTAGAATGAACAAAAACAGAAAGAGAATAAAACAGAATGTGAACACACAAAACGACAAGAATGTGACAGTGACATAGGAGTAAACACACCGAGTGGACAGTAATTACGTTTGTGTGAAC
Organism: Hybos culiciformis; assembly: GCA_964007475.1. Lineage (NCBI taxonomy): Eukaryota > Metazoa > Arthropoda > Insecta > Diptera > Hybotidae > Hybos > Hybos culiciformis. Next base: position 7,684 of record CAXFZM010000516.1, read on the forward strand.
AACACATACAGTGAATAGAATGTGAATAAACAGAAAAAGAAAAAAAAGAAAAAAAGCAAAATCGAACTAAAACGGGATAGAGTTGGACACAAGCAGCAACAGTAACACACAACCTCATCGATTATTGATGATGAAAGCGACGAACATGCAAACAAAACGAACCGAAAAAACAGAAAAGAAAAAAAAGAAAAAAAAGAAAGTTGAAATCAACAAACCAAGCAAACAAGCAAAGTAACCAGCAACCAGATCGAACAACATTTACAGTGATTAATCACGCAACAACAACAACAACAACAACAACAACGAACCCAGTGCCAAGTTTAGTGAAATAAGAAAAGCGTATTTCAATTTTTGTTGTTACTTCTGTCTTTTCACTTGCATTCTTTTCTGGTTGTTGGTTTGGTTTGGGTAATACCGACACAGCCATTGACAAGTCGATTCGAACATAATAATAATGATAATACAACCAAACTAAACCAAACCGAACTAACAAGAGAAAAAGTAGACAAATAGTCAAGTCAAGTCGAAACATTAACACAAATCCGACAAAAACTTGTCTTGCTTGTTCCTTGTATATAATGACCTAATCAAGCCCAACAACAAGCAAAAATAAGAAGCAAGCCTTCTTATTCATTGTAACTTGTGTTCAATCGGCACTCTTTCTTCTTGTTCATTCGTTTTCACACACACACAAATCGGCATTGTGAAAACACAAAGTTCGATTTGTTCTTTTCTTGTTTTCTTCTTACTCAATCACTCTTCTTTTACGGGGGCATTCAAAAACATTCTTTTTTAGCACTTGGTTATAAAAAGAAAACAACGAATTTAGCAAACACGCATAATCACAACACAACACAAATGACAAGAGAAAGGTAACAACAATAATGATAATAAAAATAATATAAAATAATAATAAAGAGGAGAACATGAAAATTTTATAAAGTCAGAAGCCGAATAGAATAGAAAAAAGAGAAAGTGAACAATAGAGAATGACATGTGTAAATTGGCTTGTTCATGTCCACCAATTCAACATTGTTACAAATTGATCTCTTTCTCTCTCTTTCTCTCTTTATCAAAGGTGTGTTTGTTGTTGTTGAGTCGGCATTAGTGAAGTTGTGAATGAGGTGAACAAGCAAACATATTAATCACTTTCCATGTGACATTTTCACATTGCTTGTAGACTGAAATTAATTTGTTTCAACAATTCAGTTCACATTCACCCAATGTCATGTTTGTTTGTTTGTTACACTCATGTCAACTGTTACCCAACCATAAGTCCACTTTTCCAAAGAAAATATTGTTTAAATTTATTTTCAATTTATTTATTGTCAATTTTTTCATTTTTCAATTATAAGCGAACAAAACTTTATATTTCATTCACATCTCGATTTTTCATTTGCCGACTTTCCATTTATCTGTTTTTCATTTCTCACACACTTACTTTCAACATTCCACACATTCGATTGAAAAAAACGATTGATTTTGTGTTCAACATTCGCATGATTGTTTGTTAATTTATAATACCAAAATGAATGGAATGATAGGAATCCGGCGGCATTTACACTAGTTGTTCAATTTGTTTTTTGTTTTTTCTCGTTTTTTGTCCGTCTACCATGCGGGTAAAAGTGAAGTGATAATAGAATTCACATTCCAATGAACTGAGTTCGAGGTATTCATGTGCAAAAAGTGCGAGTGAATATTCTATTATATCCCCTCAATTCTACGAACAAATCTTCTTATTTCATTCTCGTTGATTCTTGTGTTTTGTTTCTGTTTCCTTCTTTGATTCTTCATTTGTTTCAGTAATAACAAATACAGTGTGTTAATTACCATTATAGTTGGGTTTCCATACAGCCGTTCCATTTCCCTTCACTTCACACCATTTCTAGCAACCCTTTCTTTTTTTTGTTCTTTATAGCATTATTATTATTATTATCATTCTTCTCTATCTATCGTTCATTCTTTGCTCACTGTTGTGTGTGTGTGTGTTTGTTTGTTTTGATTTTTCTAATTATAACTTGCACGTTTGCATTCATTTGTTCCTTCGTCTGTTGTTGGTGATTCACTCGTTGGGCCTAGAACCTCTTGAAACTCGTTCGTTTGCTCTTCTCATCTTTCTCCATCCGTGTGATGCTTTCAATTAAGTTTCATTTTGTCCTGTTTATTTTCCTCCCTCTTTCTGATTGTGTTCCATGTGTGCGTGCATTTTCCACTTTTCTATCGTTTTGATTGTTTGGATAGTGAACCAGCTTCACACACGTCCACCATTCATTTGTGTGAACGTGTGTGTGTCTAGATGCTTCATTCTCTGTATTCTATTGTTTTAATTAAAAGTGCACATACACACACCCACACGCCCACATCGACAATGAATGAATAATAATTCCATATTGTCAATCTCCATTTCTGTTTCAATTCTATTCTGATTCCAATTCATTCGTTCCAGTGTTCACACTGCTCCCTAGTGTCCAAAAAATAAAAACTTTGAACCTCTTTCACTAGATGGCGCGAGAGTCGCACAAAGCTTGTGTTGTGTTTATGATGCAGTGACACAACTGTACACATGCATTTATGACTACCGACCATGAAGAAAAAGAAAGAAACGAGTGTGTGTGAATAGGAAAACTAACGAAAGTAATTCTCACCCCCAAAATCGTGCTATTCGTTTTACTCTTTTCTTTTCTTGTTTTTCCAACTGTTGCTTGAAATAGAAGTGTGAACAGCATGAGTGACAAGAAAATGAGTAGAGAAAGAGAGAGAGAGAAAAAGAGAAGTAGCAAGCAAATAAATGGTGACAACTGCCCATTGAAGCGAAGTGTAATCGATGACGAATGCAAATGTACGTCGCTGTGTTGATGGACGCAGTGACAGACACATTGTAAACTGTTCATTCCACAAACAACCAACCAACCAACCAACCAACCAACCAACCAACCAGTGATGGTCTATCGCAATCTCATGTGCACATCTACGCACTTGTTATCATCACCATCATCGATTCAATGACACCACCACCACCACCTAATTGATTCTCAATTATCATTCCGATGTTGTAATCAACTTTATCTTTCTATATTCTTTCGGCTTTCATCATTCCAGATCTGCATGTTGGATTCGATTCACAAATTCAACAGCAAAAATGTGGACAATTTTAATATTGTTTGTCTTGATGACAATAGTGACAATCATTGTGGGCATAATAGTCGCTAGCATACTCGCTTTCAATGATCATTGTTTGAAGAAGAAGGAATCTCATACGTCTACCATTCCAATGGTTTGTTCACTTTATAACTCATTCTTGTCTGATTTCTAATTTATTTTGTCTCATTCTATTTGGGTAGAGAATACATACTGAATATTTCCATGAATTGAATGATGATTGGCACGAATTACATGAACTCAAACGTGTGGAGAGAATAGCCACACAATGGAAAACCCAGCGTAACAAACGTGTGGTGGTCTCACATGAAGTGGATGCTCAATTGGAACATCTAGTGAAGAAATGTGTTCATCACTTTCTAATGGCACCATTGAAACTGGAATCATCCATCAAGAAAGTAATCAGTGTGGAGAGAAGTGAACATCTACTAACCCGAGTGGTTACATCCATTCTATTCACATTCATTGATCGATTGTATTCGGTAAATTATGTTCAATTCATTGCAATCACTGTTGTGAATCGTATCACACATCATATTGCTAATCTACCTACGAAGACATCCAATTTGAATGCAACAACCACAACAGCATCGACAGTGAATAAACGTGATAGTGTTTCTCTCAAATCATCACCATCATCTACTTATTCCAGACATCATCGACGACAAGCATCGAATCTATCCACAATCTCATCATTGTCATCATCACAAGAATCATTGAATCATTCCGGTGATAATAGTGATCGAAGTTCATCATCATTCCAACCACCACCACCTAAATCATCATCATCATCGAATATGCCCACTACTTCCACACATCATTCACGACTTCCTAATTTCAAAGTTTATTCATTCTTACACGATGTGGATAGTGAAATGGATTTGGTTCATAAAGTATCGGATTTTATTTTGAACACTCTTTTGACTAATGTTGAATCACTATCAAATGATTCGGTGATGTTCAATTTTCTACATTCAATTGATGTACGTGAAGTGATTGTACAGGAAATGACTACCATCATACAAACGTTGATTGATTCTGGCACGAATCCATTGATGATCAATCAAGAATTGATTAAAATTCTACAAAAAGTTCTAATTGGAAAGAATATGGGTGTTTTGGCCGATTTTGATGAAATGGATTTTTCACTTATGAAAGAAATAATTGGTGATGAGAAACATTGTGCAAAACACTCGTCATGTTCGTCATCATCATCACAACCATCATCACGATCATTCATGTTGGCTAATATGAAATGTTGTATTGTGGAAGAGAATTTCAACAAATTGTATGAATTAATCGAACAATGTCCAGACAGTGAAGAGAAGTGTATTCGAGAACTAAGACGATTCATTATAGGTGAAATATTGGATGCTGCTGTTATTAAGTATTTGGATCGAAATGGTGATACGAATCGAAATTTGAATGAACGAGCACAAAGTGACACCAGTGGTTTGCATTCTACACATTCCAACAATGATAATGGTGATAGTGATACTAGTTCGGTGGTCACTTCCAGTGGATTGTCTCGGGAGAATTCTACAGCGATCAATCAATCAACATTTGTGGCCAGCATTAGCACTGAACCAGTGTTGAATACTATGCGTCGATATTTTCAATTCAATGCTGATATTCCATCGAAAGTATCCCAGCTACGTTCTCGTGACATGCATCGATATATGTATCATTTACAAACAGCCAAGCAGCTGTGTGAACAACGGATGCATTTCCGACGTCGTCTAGAAGCACAACAAATGGATGGTGATGAGAGTTACTCACTGGAGGACACATTCCAAGATTCATTCAATGAACATTCCGAAGATGTACATCATCAATTTGCATCATCAACATCGTCGTCATCATCGAAAAGTAAACAAATCTTCATGTATGATCGGATTATGTGCGATGCTGGTGCTCGGTCCTATTTCAAACGTTTCTTACAACAATCACTTTTCAGTTCAGTGAATGTTCGTGCATCCATTGGTAAACATCGTGAGGATGTGATGATGGCTGATTGTGCTTGCTATTTACTGGAATTCTGGGAAACTATTCAAACTATTTTGGAATTGTTTGTGAATGAACATCAACGGAAGGTAAGAAATGGATTTGACATTTATTTTTGCAAAAATTTTAACAAATTGATTTTGATTTTATTATCCAAACAGAATGAACTGAATTATCAATCTGGACAATCAGAATTGTATTCATCATGTTACAAGCACATATTGACAATAGTATGCGATGTTCGATTCACATTCACATTCTCACATCGTTTCCTTCATCTACCACCAACACTGCTGAAACGATTGGAAACATTTCTACTAGGTGATATCGGTGCACTGATGTTCACCTATAATGAACACAATTGTAATGATGAATTCGATTTGAATCGATTGATGAAATTCATGATGTTTGATCAAACATTGGTAAATGAATGCATTGAACGTATCGATTTCCACAAATACTTGCACATCTTCACACTACTCGAGCAGATCATCTACAAATGCATTGACAATCAATTCTATGCACAATTCCTCATTAGTCAAGAATACGATGAAATGCTCATTGACTCCGGTGTTTGTGATCGTCTCATCAATGCTGACATGACATTGGCCAGTGTTCGGTGGTCGAATCTATCGAAAACGAATGGAAATAGTCAACCAAATCAAAGCGATAGTGATAATGATATTCGATATCGGAAGCCGGTACCCAGAGCTCGAGTGGACAGTACAGAGATTGATGTGGACCGGAATCGATCAGTACTGACACAATCATTGGAATTTGGTCACTATTCTCTACTATCAATGGCTATGCACGTTCAACGACGATTGCTACTCAAGACACGTATTAAACTAATCATTGGTGAGTTGAACACTGCAAATGACAACATTATCATCACCAGTTTGCTGTACACAAACATTGAACGATTAGTCACTTGTGACATTGTCTACTACGATCATCTACATCGACGATTGTTGAGTGTGGCGAAACATTCACTGTGTTGGTTACATTCTACATTCACATTCACTGTACCGGAAGTATACTACCGACCAAGAATTGGATCGGAAATGAAAACATCTGCAACAGCACCGTCACTGTCCACCATCACCTCCAGCACTACGGCGTCAATGGCTAGTGATTTGACCACTCCATTGGTGGCGTTGGTTGGAACATTCATGAGTGACACTGCTACTGGACATAGTGTAAATGATTTGCATTTCCGTGTTCATGTTCATTTGAAACCGAATCCTAACATGTTATCATCAACAATATTACCATTAATGCCAGAGTGGTCATTATCGTGGACTATTGAACAAAGTTATAATGAATTGATTCATTACACTGGTGAAGTACTGACATTGGCTCGTATGATGAATTTCTATCGTCGTCATCATATCTACGATTACACTAATGTTCTCATGCAATTGTTACATTATCAACGACGACAATATTCACTTCCAATGGTTTATCGTACTGATGATGACAAAACACCAGAAACAATTGTGAAACAAATGAACAAACATCTAGCATCAATACGACGTGAAATTCGAATGGAACATCGAACCCAGCATCAACAACAACGTGCATCGGTGATCATTGATCGGAATAAATTCGAACAACAATTATCATTCAAACGTCTGTTGGCTGGCGAAGAAGAGGATGGCAATGATGTGAATGGTAATGCAACAGAACCAGCCATCGAAGCAATAGTGTTGGTTCCATTCGATCGAATTGGTCATCATATTGCATTGTTGCTGAATGATTTGATGAGTTATCCGATGGTGAATCGATTACGTATTTCACAACAATTTATCAAATTCAATGTGCACGTTGATGATCACGTACCATGTTTGAGGTGTGAATTGAACGAACATATTGGCGCTAACAATAGTGATTTTCTAGCTGCTGCTATGATCGAACAGCTGTCATTTATGGGCAAAGGGATGGACATTGATGTGGAACAGTTCTTCTGTGATTATAAAGGTAATAAGATGAGTTTTGATAATTCAATTTCCTAATTTAATTTTTCAATTTGTTTGAATTTTAGGTTCCCAAAACTCAACAAATGCAGCCCAATCTACGACCGCCGAAAGTAGCACTCGTACATTCAGTAGCACTATCCAGAATATGCAAGAAGCAGCACGAATGTTTGTCCGTGTACCAACAGCTACATTAACTCGAGCTGATCGTTCCACACAATTGTTTCTGTTACATTCATTTTCATGGTTACGTGATCGTCATGTTGATCATCTGATTGATTTCATATGTTGCACATATCGTCATTTCGATCACTATTGTGTTCAATGTGAACGTCGTTTATTGAATGTGGAACAACAACGAACACTGTCTACATCCGCATCTTTACTCACTTCCTTGACTACAGCATCATCGTCATCATCGTCTACAACCTTGTTGACAGGCGGTAATCGAATGACACGTCGTTCCTCGTTTCCTGCATCGAAGTTTCGTTTGTTTACATTCGAAGATGATGTGAATGATGAGAATCACACCACCATCACCACTAGTGTATCATCAATCGATCAACAACAACAACAACAACAGCACTCAACTCGTTCAACCCAATCTGATCCGGCAACATCCACACCAACTGTACCGCCCATTCTTACTTCCTCAACTTCCATTGAACAAATCAATGTGGACAAATTGAATTTGATGTCGAGTACAATGAACGATGTGGAAGGAGATTTGGTTGAACCAATCTTCCAATTGCTCACTGAAGTATTCGAATTACGTGATGGTAAAAGTAATGCACTACGGCGAACACTTATTCTGGCTTTTCAAATCACATTTGGTCAAACACTATTGTCCAAGCAATTCACTAGTGCACTGCAATCAGCATTCAATAATCGTCATATGATTGATGCATTGACGAGGACGGAGGGAATGTTGAATGAATTCATTGCAAATATGATGATGGCAACGGATGTACCGAAGGAATCGTCGTCGGGTACTTCGTCCACAACCAGCACTACCAAAACTACAGTGCCATCAGTGGTGGACATTCAACGTGAATTAAATGAATTACTTCAGGTGCTAGTGGATGACACAGAAATGGATGATGCATTCATGGAACGTATCCGGTCTAGGTATCACGTTCTAAGGTATACACGCATTCAATGGATTGCTAAACGATTGTTGATGAGTGCAGTGCCCATGTTTGTTACTCATTTGTTTGGACCATTGAATATTATGCACGGTGTAAGCAAGTGTTTCGATTCACTACAGCATCAACATTTGAACAAACACTTGGTCTATGTAAGTACCTATCCTATATTTTTATGTAGTTCTATTCTAATCAATTTCATTTCTTTGTTCACTTTTTCTCTAGCAAATACTTGAGGCGTTCGTTTTGGAATATTTTCCAGAAATCAGATCCAATTGATGGAATCAATCGTTAAAATTTTATTTGTTAAATAAAAATAAAATTTTTTTTTGAATTTTTTTGTGATTTAATTGTTTTTTTGCTGATAATTAAAAATAAAATAAAATATAGTTTTGTACTCGCATACACACATAAACATTTGAATTTCGGAAACAGAATAGTCAAATTAACTTATTTGTTCATTCAGCATCGACAAACGAATTTCAAATTTCAAATGAAAGAAAAGAAAAGAAAAAGAAAATAAACAAATAAAGTTTTATGCGAGAAAAGTAAAGATTAGAAAGAGAGTGGCGTTTTAATTTGAAACAGTGTGTTTCTTGTTGGCAAGGTCAGTTCCATTACCAATCACTGCAATACTGCCCGAACCACCAGATGGAGTATTTGAATTCAAACGAACACTGTAGAATTGTTTAGCTTCTGCATTCTGGTCGAGAAGTAATTCTACTGGCACCGGCAACTTCTTCAGTTGATCAATCAATTCCACCACATCCTCCAACATGTTCTGTGTGGCATCAATGTAAATCTCGTTACTAAAACCATTGGTAGCGTTCACTGACGACCCTGATGTTCGTAGGACACTGAACTCTTCCACAGCTTCAAAGTCCACCAATGCCAAGCACGATAAATCCAACACTTCAACATTGCACAAGTTCACCAACAAATGTCTGGGTAATGTGTTCAAACGGATGTTTGGTTCACAACGATGATTCAACGATATACGACGTATGGGACTGCACGATAGTTTAGCCTGAACTAGTTCCGGTTTCGTATTGGTTGTTGTCACTGTTTGACGTATTGCTCGTACCACTGGTTTACCATCATCAATGTCCTTGTTGATCACCACTGCTTGATTGGCATCCATTTCGTCATTCTCGTCACTATCACTTCCGCCATCATCATTGATAGTCACTGGAGATTTTGCTTCACCACTAGTCACATCCTCGTCGGTTTCATCCACAATCACACTACGATAACGATCCATTACATCTTTGCTCATCATTGGTGTGGACAGCAGAACACTGTGCAATTGTTTGAATGAATCCACAAAGAATTCATTGGCGATATCGTTCAGCGCCAAACTAGTGTTGACAATCTCCACTGTACGCAGTGTGGAACGCATACCCAGGCCAACGTGTACCGCTTTCAAATCATTCAAATTCAACAAACGTAATCGTTCACTATGAATGTGTTCGTATTTGGCCAAATTCAGCAACGTCAATCGAGTAATGTTCTCAAAGATCATCTCATTCAACGTAATGTTATCGTCATATTTGTCCAACAATGAGAGAACAATCTCCAATTGTTCATTCTGTTCATGATAATCCAATGTGGGTGCAAATCGTTCTCGGGTTTCACTTTCTTCCATTGTTTGTGGTTGAACATTAGTGCAGTAGATGGACAAACGATTCTCCACGTCAAACACACAACGACACAAGTGACGATCGTATTGATCCAAATGCGCTAGACTATTGCAGAATTTCTCTTCATCCGACCATTGATTCGGCAGGCTTTTATTCATTTCCAGTTTGGGCACTACCGTTTCGGTTTGAATCACCACAGCTGGTGGAAGTGTGACCACCACTTCGGTGGCTTGTTCCGGATGGATGTGCACTGGTGCTGCTGTGCTGGTGGTGGTTGTACTGGTTGATGGTACAGCTGGTGCACCATGTACGTGGCCAACAATAGCGCCAACGATGACGATGGCCAAGCAAAAAATAGTGTTCACGTTCATTTTCGATGTCGAGGTGGTGGTGGTGAACATTTTATTTGTTCGGTGTTGTATTGTATTGGTACGGTTCAAATCGATTTCAATTGATGGTTGCTTGTTTGAACAAGAAAGCGAGTGAGTGAGTGAGTAAGTTTTGTTTGTTAGAGCGTGATGGGCGAGTGTTGCTGATGCTCGTCATACAGTACAAACGATGTGAAGTGCAAAAGTTAATGTCAGATCAAACAATTCATAGTGCTGCTTGCCCACGATGGTGCTGGTAGTAATGGTGATAATGGTGAGAATTGTCGTCAATGCTGGCGATTGCTGGTGTGCTTGTTTGATGAGTAAGCAGAAGGAGAAGAAAGTGAAGAGAATGCAAAGATTCGATTCGATTTTGTTCGATAAAGTAACCAACAACCAGAAAGTAGTAGTAGTAGTAGAGTGTGTGTGTGGTACAAGGGAAATACACACTTGGTTGGATGGATGTTTAGATGAAGAAGTGGTTGGATGTGCAATGAATGGCACGTTCTTGTTTCCAGTCACGATTGCCAAATAAGAATGAACAAATGTGTTTGCTTCACTTTGCCTTTTTATTTCGGGTGATGTTTGCACGCACTTCGTATTTCGTTCTTCGTATTTCGTCTTCTTCTTTGTTTCTTCGTCTTCTTCGTTGTGGGTTGTTCTTGTTTGTAGTGTTTGGGCACAAAATAAGAATGATCAACTTTCAATTTAGTGTTTAGTGTTCTTGTTCACTTAACATTAACTGTACTGTGATTATTGTATAAATACGTTCGGCATTCGGCGGTTAGAGGCGATGATGATGATGGTGATGAGTACTGGTACTGTGGGTGGCTATCACACTAACTAGGATATGGATAGGGGTGTAAAGTTCGAAGATAAACGTTGAAAAGATGAAGAGAGAAGAAGAAGACGAAGACAACGATGATAACGTCAAACTAAACGAAGTGAATAGAAGATGAACAAAGTGAAAAAACAAGCCAAAAGAAATAGAAGAAGAGGACAAATGAGACAAAGATTAGCAGAAACAGATATGTGTGCATGTAAATGGAGATTAGTTCATTCGATTAGTGCTGCTCTGAGTGTGTTTGATTGGGTGAAGATGTGGACGGAGTGTTGGATGACAAGTGGGGTGATGATGACGATCATTGGATGGAGATGATGGTGATGGAGATGATGGCGATGATGATGGCAAGTGAAATGTTATATTCCACTGCTCGAATGTTTCGAAACACACACGCACTTATCCACACACATTCACTACAACAACAAAACATCGACCAGTACCAGGAATCAATCTTTCAAATCAACGAACGTGTACGTCATCCAGTGTACCACTCGCAAATCGTGATCAACAAACCATAAGGGAATCAAAGATAAAATAAGGCTCACAAAAAAAGAGAAAAAACGAAAGAAAAGGACATTGATGTTTGTACATTGGTTTCACCTTTCAATAATCAAAACATATCGAACATGCGCTAAAGAAGAAGTAGAAAAAAAACTAGAAAAATCTGGAGAGAACGACCACGTGGTCATTGGCACAGGAGGGGGTACACAAGGGAACAGAGAAGCAGAACAGAACAGACTGAGAGAAAGAGAGAGAGAGAGAGAGAGAGAGAGAGAGAGAGAGAGAGAGGGAATAAACAGTTTGTGCTGTGTTTGCACTTAAGAGTGTCAAACCTTTCAGCACTTTTGTTTCCTTCTTTGCCTTCTTCTTCTTTTCACATTTGTTTCAAACCAGAGTGAGCAAGTAGAAAGAAGAGGGGGTTTGCAAAGTTTGTTGTTAGTGAGTGAGTGAGTGATTGTTGCTTAGTTTGTAACCGTAACCAGAATAGATAACAAGTGAAACAAGTTGAAAGCGTGTGAAACCGATTTGCGCTGGTTTTCGGTGGTGGTTTGACAAATGGCGAGCATTAATGGTGGAAGAGGAGGAGGTAGGGAGAGGTAGGGAGAGAGAGGGAGAGAGAGAAAGCGAGAAATCAAGAGAAAGTGGAGATGTTGGCAGTGATCCCTTATCATCTTCTCCATCACTACCACCACCATGACAATTTGTTTGCTTTGTTGATCCATCCGTTGATCTGTCGGTCTGTCTGTCTGTCGGTTCTTCATTTAACTTTTTCGTTGGTCACATTCGTGATTTGTTTAGTTGGGCACCTGATATTGCGCGTGTTTATTACAACTGGTGCAGATGAGGAGATAATGAATGAACGACATTCATCCTCAAATCATCAGATATTTGCACATCTTGCGTTCTGGCACATCATCGCATACACATTCCATAATCCATCATCATTTTCATTCATATAGGCTGGGCTTGTGTGTGTGTGTGTGAATGGTTCAATTGATTACATCATCTCATTTGCACACATTTTCAACAAACTAACAAACTAGCATCACCTTATCTTTGCAAAACTTACAATTTGAACAACTGCTTGTTCACGTGTTTATACACTGATCAGTTGATCATTTCATGAACGTTGTAAAGGGTGGGTCAGTTGGTTTGCATCAGTAAAAGCAAGATCAGCATTTATTAGTTTGACGATCACCAAAAACAACAACAACGACAACAAGAAGGAACAGGATAGAGAGGAAATGGTATGGAAGAAAGTATACGACAAAAAAAGAAAAAGAAGAAAATATTCGGAAGAAAGGAAAAAGGAAGTGATTGAAAGAAAAAGAAATCAAAGAAGGAAAGCAACAAACATTGCAAGATTTTGTGGATTTTTCCCTCTCCTTGACAGCATGAGAACCATCGAATGTTTCACTGTTGTTTCGATCAACACCAGCATCATCATCACCATTGTACAAAGTTCACGTACTTCTTGATTGGATTGATGTTTTGGGTGTCATCATTAACACCGAGTTATACTTTTTTCCCTTCTTCTAATCAAGCTTGTATAAACAAATAATCCCAAAATCGGCAATACTTCGTTTGATCTACTTTGGATGAAGAAGCATACTTGTTTCTATCAGCAAAATGAGTAGAAAATCCACTTTGAAACATGAAACGTTCTCCAACATTACAAAGTCAAGAACAATCGAGAAAACCCAGATCGTCTCCATGTTCATTTTTCCGGGAACGTTGACCTAGTGATCCCTCTTCACTGATTCAATACAAAGAAATGTTATTCAAAATTTAAGTGTCAATTTGTTTGATTTTTTGAATGGTTTACTTTTAACACACAAAAAACAAGCGTAAAACCACCACTAATCATTGAGGATATTAAGTTTGGGATTTCCCCTGTATCTTCATTTTTCGATTTGCTAGCATTTGGTTTATGCTTATTGGCACATAAAAAACACTCCTCTTCTCTTTCATGTACGGGCGTTCTCTGGTGCACGCACCAGTGTTATTGATCGATTCAAATTTCAAAATGTGTGTACAAGTATGAAGAGAACGACGAGGACAGTGACGTTGGTGATGTTCGTTCATTGATAATCAAGCATATGTGTGCATACATTTACTTACACGCAATGTACGGGCTTAGACAAGCATATACGCCCTAATCAAACACACACACAAGTTTATTGATTTTCATTTTATTAGCAAAAAAATATTCAAAAAATTGTTGGATAAAATAAAATGGACAAATAATAGAGAAAAATGTGTGGAATTCAAATGTTCAATTCACATAATAAATAGCAATTCGTCGATTGAACATTGGATCCATCATGCTATTCGTTTTTCGATTGAATCTTCGTTGCTTTTTTCTAAAAATAGTATTTGAGGCAGAAGGCGCCATCTGTCAGCGGCCACCGAAAACTTGAAACATCAGAATTAATATATGGTTTTCTATGGAAATGAACAAAAATGTTAGTTGATTTGTCAAATAAAAATCAAGTTAGAATACTTACTTTTTGATTGAATGATTCACCGGACAATGAGTTTGTAAATTTTGATGTGATCTCGGAATAAATCGAATAAAATTGAGAAATAAACTTCATAGTGAAATACAAATCAAAGAGCAAATAAAAGAAATAAATAAACAAAATAAAAAAGTAAAATATAAAACTGGCACATATAAACATGGAGGAAAAAGACACGGACACACTGATTTTCAATTATTCTTGAATAACGCTGTTTTTAAGATTGAATAATATCCGCACAATCAACATCTTGATTGTTCTCTTCATCGTACTTGATTAGTTGAAACGGATCTTGGAATACAAACTTTAACGATGGTTGATGATTCCGATAACTAGCACGGAATCGCCAATAGAATCCACAAATCTTAGCCATAATAGCCAAACGAAGACGTTCCACTTGCATTTCCAATGCCATACAATCGTTCAACACAGGTTGATCCTCCACCGCATTGTAACTGATCAAACAATTCATTGTACGTCGCATCAACCACAGTAGTACACAAATACGTTCCCATCGTTTGTCGGCAGTAGTGAGTGTGAATCGATCTTCGTACACATTGTTGATGGCTGTTCGTAGAAGTTGTGTTTGTTCATTCAAATTCACACGTGCCAAGTAATGACGTTCGTGGATGGAAATATTCAACCAAAATAGTCTCTCGTTCTCGAACAATTTTCGATTCCGGTACTTCTTGCATCGCATTTGTTTGTTGTAATCTTTCATCAACATGTGATGAAATGAACGTGTTTTTTCATTCAATGGTGATGGTTTGATTTGTTTTGCTTGTTTCAAGTACTCCACGTATTTTGAATCGTATGGTGGGAAAGAATAGAGTTGATCCAGCTGATCCAAACAAGTGTTGATGCAACGATGTTGACGATAACGCATAAACAAATGTGGTGGTGGTGATTTGATTGAACACGATCGATATTGCAGCAAGTTGTACACGTGCACATTCTCCAACTCTACACACGGTTTCTGCATTGTGTCAAACATTAAATTCACCAAAATCATCTCCAATTGAGCCACACATTTAGTGCAACAACAATTCACTGAAACTTTAGCACGGCTAGGAAATTTTCCCATTTCCAACGCTGGATTCTCTTCAAATGGTTCAATCCAGAATCCACGAATCCAATACTGATACTTGTTCACTAATTCGATCAATTCATTGGTCATTGTAGATCTTAACATCTTTTCACATTCATTTCGTACATAGGTCAATTCTTCATGATAGTTGAATGAAATGTTCGATTCTGTAGAGAACAATCGACGAATAACACCAGGCACTGGTAAACAGCTGATGATTTGCTCTGCTTCATAAGGTTCAACTTCTTCCGGTATTTTGGATCGTTGCAATGTGTACACTGACCATCGATTAGAACGGAATGCGTAATACGCTTTGTGTGCTGCATTCACACTCCACGCTTCATTCTCAGCTATTTCCTGCTTCCTTTCCCAATACAACCACTGTGGTGATGGATACTTGGGCATGGTGCTCATGTGATCATCTTCAAATCGACAACCATAATCTGAACAACAATTGTGATCGAATATAATGTGCATTGATTCACGTCGTTTATATGCTTCATATTCACTTGCATTCTCTTCTTGTAATGCTTTCTCACGTTCATGATAGGATAGTTGTTCTTCTTCAATTTCTTCTTCAAATGTTCGATCAAAATTAATGTTTCGTTGCAGTTCAGCCAACCAGTACTGTGAACACGTACCACAATCAGCTACTTCCAACAGTTTCATCATACCAAATGCTGTGCTCCATTTGTCGAGTTGCTTCCGGTACATTCGAACCATTTGCGTAGCGTATAGAAGATCTGCATGTTTTTCTTGTTTCAAATAATGCGCATTATAATGTGCAGTGTCGTGTATTTCAAACAAAATGAAATCGATGGCTTGAGCTCGTTGTGTGATTACATCTTCATTTGGACATGTCACGTGTCGGTAGATGGTTCGTTTAGTCCATTGTTTGCGTTGATTTCGTTGTGATTCAAATTCCATCCACTGAAACCATCGACGTTGGATATAGGTGTAGTACTCTTCAACAAACGAATCTCCCATCATCATCATCTTCATCGCCATTATGTTCAGTGGTGAATGTTGATGCAAAGGTAGTTGGATTTGTTTGTTGTTCGGTTCTGGATTTTCATATTCAAATTCAGAATGTAGCTTTCGTATTTCTTGATCTGTTTCAAATCTTCAGCAATGATTTCAAAACGTAGCACATGATGATTCAAACGGAAAACTTCTTGTTGAAATTCAATAGAGAAATTGAAACTTTGAAACACACGTAGAATGTCACGAATTCGTAGTGTACAAACAATGGGTAGAATGGCTGCAAAGTTAATGTACTTCGGACATATTGGATCCAAATATTGTGGTTCATTCGAGTAGTTATGATCACGAATCAACATATGAATGAACAATGTAAACAAGTACTTGCTTAAACGGCTATCGCCATTGAATTCATTCAAACGTGGTGTGGCTGCCACCAGTTCGTCGTGTAATTGTTGCACCACTGTAGCCGGAAATGG
>CAXFZM010000517.1:0-10250 GCA_964007475.1 Hybos culiciformis
AACAAAAATAATTGAGAAATTGAGAAATATATATCTATAGTTAATTTTTTAATTGAATTTAAATTTCTTTTGCAGTTAAGAAATTCGTTTTAATGGCAATCAATTGGTTATTAATATGCAATAATTAATTTGAGCGAAAAACTTTCAAATCTTCCCACTATTGAAATTATTTTTTTAAGTGGACTTTTTTTTACAAACTTTAAATTCTTTTAGAAATAATCTTGTGTATAGATAATTCTTAATTAAGGTCCACAGTGAAATACTTTTAAATCCTTTTTTTTTTATAACTTCCACTGAAATAATTTAAAACGTTTCTTCTTGAAAAACAAAATATGGTTCTTAAGTTTATTCTGATAGCATTTTTATAATTATAATTATCATCTTGTAAAACTCAATTCAAAATAAAGATACGAATTTAAATGTATGTTCTTACAATTTTATTTTAGAAGTTGATTCCGGTAAAAAGTACTGCATTTTAAAATAAATAGAAAATATTAATCTCAATTATATTTGGGTATTCTCAAATAGTAAATAAACAATAGAATTCATGTTTCCTGCGTGAATATTGTTTCTTTCAGATATAATTACACGGACAAATAAAAAATCACAATTCTGAGGTCTTAGAATTCGAGTTAAAATCCTTCCAAAAATAATAATATATATAGTTACAATTGCATATATTTTTTCAATTAAAATACATTTATATTTTTATGTTAAATTAAACTAATTTTATTAAAGAATAGTATTTTTTATATTATACATAATGTATAGGTAAAGGTATATTACTGTTTATAATATGACTATACTAAAACATTAAAATTAAATAAACATCACCTCAAATTTTGACTATAAAATTAACAGCCTAAAGATGTTTATTAATAGGTTGAGTAGACTTCAACTTCAACTTATATGTAGAAGCAGATATAATTTAAAAATAGTATGTCTTATGGTTCGCGTTTTTAGTCTCTAACAAAATTGGGTCTGACTGGTGTGACTACTTAATATTTTCTTTTAGAGGTAAAAATTATTTAAACGTTATATATCTTTTAATTGAATATTTACAATTTTGTACTTATTAATTACGTCTTCTATAAATCAGTTCGTATTTACAAAAGATTGAAGCTTAAATAACGAAAATTTATGATTGTGCTGTGATGAGACTTAAATTATATTAATGATTTTTATTCAATTAGATAATTGTTCTAGCTTTTATATAATTTTATGCTAATTATTTATCGTTTTTGAAATACACTAAAATGATAAATATTTCGTGAAGAAGTTACATGAAATAAATTGATATGGATAAATTGATATGGATTTTTGAGAAAAAGGTCGTTATATTTATGTATAATTGTATAATTTATCCCTCTTTAAGTTGTTTTAAATAATATTTTTTAAGTTTATATTTTTTTCTTCATTTATTTCCGTTATAATCGATTTCACTATTATGAATAGAGTCAACTTCTTCTTCTGCATCACTAATTTTATCCATTTTCTGTTCCTGCTAGGTAACATCACGTACAGATGAATCAAGCGAACGTCTTGGTTTCGAAACTTCTACATGGGCATCTAATCCATCACTCAATCGACTGAGTCTTCGGGCCCAACTACTTTTGGCTCCACCCCTATTTGAGCCTTGATCACGTAACACTGATAATATATCATTATTCTCTTCATTGGCTTTTTTCAATCCATGTTGCAATTTTGCTTCTTTGGCTAACAATTGTTCACGTTGCATTTGAGTTTTAAGCTCTGATGGTATATCAGGTATTACAAATTGCATAAAGCCTGTAATTACAAATACAATGTGCTCAAAGACCACAACAAAAGCAAGTCTTGCAGCAAAAACATGCCAATAATGAGAATTTAAGGTGTAATTGTCTTCAGGTCCATTTCTGTAGCCACGATATTTACAAGTATCTGGATCATGTTCGTCTTTTATACCCCATTCATCCTTGTAATCCGAAGTGTTGAAAATAGATAGTGAATGTTCAATGTAACCGTTCAAAGTTTTATCCGGTGAATATATTAATTTGTAAACCATTCTTGGTATAAAATCGCTTGTATAAGCTATTACGAAAGCATTCGAAACTACAGCAACATAAGTTATAATTCTTAATATTCCATACCAAGCACCAATATCTTCAACGCGCTCGCCTAATGGGCGACGAGATTGAGTTACCATTTTAAATGCATCTAATCTTATTTCAGCTATGTTATTCATAAATGCAAAAAGAGGGGCAAGAGGAAAAGCAGCTACAAATAATGTAATGAATCCGTACTGTAAAACTGAAAAAAAAATAAATAAATAAAGAAAGCATGGTCATTTTTTCTACAAGATACAGAGCTTATTACTCATTTGCTTACTTATTCATTTGCTTACTTACTCATTTCTAAATATTCGTCAAATAATGCTAAACGGCCTGGATCTTGCATATGATAATCTTGTTCCCAAGCCATATGTAAATGATCATGGTCCCTTGTAGCTGCTTTATGTTGACGTTGTCTCCACCAATTATAAAATTTTGGAAAAAGATATTCCATGAAATTATTCCAAACTTGTTTTCCAACCATAATAATGGAGAGTTGAATACATAGTTCACTTAAACATCCAGCCGGATCACAAATATCATTTTTCAAACGGAAAAACTCACTCTTTCGGGCGCTCTCATCTCCAGGATAGTCGAAAAATCTTCCTTTGAAGAATGCAATGTAAATTAAAGACGAATAAAAATTCATAAATTCTAGAACAAAAAAAAATAATTAGATTTTATTGAGAAATTATTTTGTGTGGCGAATAGAATAATGTTTGCTTGAAAACTCTAACACAACATAGTGTTGATATAACTAACATGATATTTAACTTCATTTCATCTTGATAATCTTTAGGTCTACTTGGAGATAGAAAAATAATCAATGATCTCTTCCGACGGCCACTGGGCCTTTATTTTTCAATAAACTAAATAAAATTATTTAACTCTGTTGCCAAATATGTCAGAGTTTGGCTCTTATAATTTTTCTCAGAAAATATGTATTTTTTTATGAAACAATGCACGGCTAAATTAAGTAATGAATAATAATAACAAATATTTCATTTTGAGTTTATTTATATTTTATATTATTCTTACCGAAGAAAAATATCTTAAAAGTATAAGAATCCTCATATTCATTTTGTGTTCTCGGATTTTCAATATTTGTCAAACGTATGGCAAGCTTATGATATATCTAAAATAAATACATTATTACCATATTTTATAGAAAAAAAGACAAAATTTTTAAAGATTTTTACCTTTGTTAAAATCATAATAACTACTAAATTTATGAGAGCAGCCGTTACAGAAGTAAATAATTTGGCATGTGTTTTAACGAAAAAATTACCCCCACCATATATGACGGATACCAATGAAATTCTGTAAATGATGGTTCCCAATACAGCTGACATTACAATACACATCTAAAAAATTTCTTATTTTAATAATAATGTCAATGTTTAAATAAGACTAGGTATATTTAAAATTAAATATTTGCAGTTATGAACCTACCATAAAAAGAACAGCAGCCCATGTTGCAACAAAACGTACAGCTCTACTTGATGTAGACATATAAGGTTCGCGTTCACGTGTAACCGGATTAATACGAAAAGTTTTGGCATTTGCTTCGAATTCAGGTCTTGTTTCTTCATCTGCTTCAACTGACGTTAAATCCCATTCCCATGCAATTACTGATTGTTTACGTTTCCATAATTCTAAGAATGTAGTTGCTAAAAAAAAAATAAGTTAAAGCCTTCAATTCAATAACTGAAACAATTTCTTTGAAAATTGCTGTAAATTAAATTAATATACTAATATCCTTTTAATTTTTTTCTTAGAACAAAATCATATTAAATCTATAGATATGAGATATAATAATATGAGATATAATTTATTTAACATTTGGTGCTTTTAAGGAAAAATTAAGAAAAAAAAAATTTCATTCAAAAATTTGTTTA
Organism: Hybos culiciformis; assembly: GCA_964007475.1. Taxonomy (NCBI): domain Eukaryota; kingdom Metazoa; phylum Arthropoda; class Insecta; order Diptera; family Hybotidae; genus Hybos; species Hybos culiciformis. The sequence goes on from CAXFZM010000517.1 coordinate 3,989, forward strand.
ATTTTTTAATTATATTACGTACATTTTATTTTTAAGGCCGGTATTCAACTGGAGATAAAATTAACTTTTTCATATAAAATTTTATCTGAGATAAATTTTAGTTGAGTGAATTTAATTTATCGGTACCCAACTGAAGATAAATGGAAATTTATCTGAGTAAAAATTGTATGAAAATTTTTTCACTCAAATAAATTTTATTTCAAAAATTTATCTTGCAAAGAATGTTTTGAACATTCTTTTCAAGATAAATATTAGGTCGTGTAAAAAGAATTTGACGTTTGTTGTTTGAAGAAAACAAACAAAAATCAGAAAACTAAAATAATATTAAAATTAAAATAATAGTTTAATTTAATTTAATAAAATAAAATAATATTGGTAAAATTAATTAAATAAAATGGATGAAAGTTGGGAGGTAAATAAATTAAAAATAAAATTGTTTAGGTAGTCAATTTTTATCTCACTCAATAATGTTCGTTTTCAAGATAAAATTTATCTTGTACTTTATCTTCAGTTGAATACCGGCCTTTATAATTAACAATGTTTCTAAAAAAAACACCGCCTTAAAATATGCAATGTGTTGAATAACAATTAATATTATAAAATTCAGTAGATCTAAACAACAATATTATAGAAACATTTCTATAATTAATTATGTTGTTTAGATACTACTGAATTTTATAATCTTAATAATTGTTATTCAACATTATTGCATATATTTAGACGGTTTTTTTTTTTAGAAACATTATTAATTACACATATAAAAATAGCAAAATTTTCCGCAGTTTTATTTTCTTTAAGAACTTCTTTTACATAAATATACTAAAAAAGTTTCCGTGTATAAAAGGAATAATATAGTATGTAGTAATAATTTTAACTTAATAGAAACTTTTTGACTTATAGTTTTTTGAAACGTAAGTATAATAAATTAATTAATTTGCAATTATTGAAATGTAAATTTTTTTATTATAATAAAAATAAATACCCCAAAAGGACATAAAAATGGCAAAAAATACAGTCGATGGATTATCGAATAAATATGTTAATCTGGCAAATAAGCATGAGTCGTATAAATGTTGATAACTGCATGCTTCATCACATAAAGGGCACAGTGTTATATTTCCAATTCCTTTCGAGTCACAGATCTGTAATGAAAAAATATAGATTAACGAAAACGTATGTTCAATTACATTACACTGATTTGAATTGTTATAAAACTTAAATTTAAACTTTTATAGTTGATACAAAACATCACTTCCCAACAAATTTATCTGTAACTGTAACACATCAAATATGTACAAAAAATCATACAACCCATTTTAGGGTATATTATTAGAATTAAAGCAAATCTACTTATTTTGGTTGAACTCAGACTTCATTAGTTGAAAAATGGTTTTCTAAACTTTAAAATAATATCTAATTATATATTATACCTCCATACTCGGTGTGTTATCTTCTGAATCCATAGAAGACAATCCATAAATAAAACATAAAGTTCCGACTATCGATGGATAAATTAACATTTCAGTATAAAATCCCAACCAACAGAAATATAATGCAATTTTATCACCAAAATATTTTCGAATTAAACATAACGGTTGTTTTTTGAACCATTGAGTTGGGCGAGCCCAGTTTTCGTACAAAATTCTTCGTTCTAATTGAACACCTGATGAATGATTTTTATCATAACGACCTTCATGCAATGGAAAACAAGCCAAATAGGTGGCATCATTTAAAAGCCTACGAATACCAATTCGTTCTGAATCATCAAATTTTGTACGCATTAAAATTTGATGTACCATTAAAGTACGTTGGGCGTTTGTGTAATTAGTGCCTCGATCTTTAACAATAAATCTGAAAATTAATATTAGATTATTGAAATATTAAATAACATTATTTTTGTAAATTTACTGTTCTTCGGGAGTACCACCTGCAGTAGCTCTCTTAAAAGTAGGTTCCTCAGCAATAACAGGTCCTTCAATTAAGTTTCTGAATCGAACCAATAAATTTGTCCAAAAATGTAAATTTCTAACCACAATATTTTCATCCTCCTGAAGAAATAAAATATGTATTAATGTTTATCGAAAATGATGGATTGTAATTAGTCATATTTAATAATTTACCCAAGCTTTAACACTAATTGTGATAAACCTTTTTATAGGATATTTTAATCCCATCACTTCAGCATATCTTTGCTCTAATCGCCATGGAATATGTATTTTTAAAAAATATGTTTTTTCATCGAAGGATTGCGATTTATCTTCTAATTCAACTTCAAGACCTTCTTTGATCATATTTTCCTGGAATATTTTACGATATTCGCGTCTTTTGGCCTCAATCTCTGTCATTACTCCTTCGTATTCTTCTTCCCAGGCTAATACCATATCAATTTTTCTTCTTCCATCACGAAATAACAATGATTCCGGATCTAGTCCCTACAAAAAAATAGAAAAACAATTATTTAGGTCTAAAATGATTACATATTTCGAATCGAACTAGAATTTAATAACAAAAAGTTCACTAGAGATCATCTAAAGACTATTCAATGTACAAACTCACTTCTTTATCTTGTTTTCCTGTTTGCCTAGATGTTTCACTTGATTTACTTCCTCTTTTACTCTTTCTCCAACTTGCAAAACTATCATTTGTACTTTCAAGTGTTTCATCTGATTTATTTGAGTTCTTTCGATTAAAGAAATTCAGGGCTTCTTCGTGTATTACACTCGATGTTATGGAATCTAATTTTTGATAACTATTGTTAGCAGAGTCTTTTATTAAATCTAATCCCATCATTGGAGTGCCTGGTATATTTTCGAAACCAATTTTAGGTCCAAATGCTTTCGAAATCGTTGGACTAAGAAAGCGATAATTAAGAAATTATATATTTTTATATTTTTATTTTCTTATTCACCTGCGTAAACTAGTTTCTGATGGCATTGGCAGCAATGCCGCATGCATAGTATTACTGACTATCCATTTGCTAATGGGTGGTTCACTTGACACGGGGCTATCAACGAAATCGTCATCTTCTTCTGTGACAGTTGGTTGATGCCCAAAATCCAAATGTGATCCATATTGAGTTTTTAAATTTTCTAAACTTCGATTTTGGGTTTTGGCAGATTCGATAAACTGGAAGATAATAATATTAACTATACCAAGCGAAAAAACTTTGGAGAATCCTCAAAAGCCTTTATTTGGTCAATGATTAAAAAATTCCGGCTCGATTCCAAGATTGTTCTAAAACTTTAGGTTTGCTCTTAATTGTTTCGTTTTAGGACTGAGCTTTTATATTTTTTAATACACATTATACTTACTTCATTATTTATTGATTTCCCAGTTGCGATGCCAGAATCTTGACTAAATCGTCTTGGTCGAAATTTTGATTGCATTATATTTGAATTATTTTTGCAATAATTAATTTCTGTTCGTAAATCTGGACTTGAATAAGATGCTTCCCATTTTGCACCAGCAGACAATGGTTTTGATATTTCTGACAAATCATACTGATCCTCTGGTATTGTTAAAAATGTAGCAATTGAATTACGATGTTGACGATATTTATGATATTTTGAAAAATTTATTTCATCATCTTCTATTTTAGAAAATTTCTCATCATTTAATTTATCAGAAATTGTTGCAATTTTATTTGAATTCAGTTTTATTTCAATGAGGAATTTTTGTAAATTTTGATTATTTTTTTTATTTATTATATTTTCATCTTCTTTGATTTTACATGATTTGTAATTTGATGAGTTATCAGTATCATTGTTTTCATTATTTCTGTTTTTAATTATGCCATTTATATGTGATTTTGCTTTATTAAGAATAGCTAAAATTTTATTAGAAATAATAATATTATTTACTTCTGAAAAAACATTTAAATCAAATATTGTATATTTATATAATAATTTAATAATTTAATCATAAAGTAATTTAGAAAAATTGAGATTTGGAAGTTAAGAGTTCCCTCTTTTTTGTTTATTCCATACAAGCTGCTAAATAAATGGAATAATAACAAGGAAATTTCGAAATTAAAATTACAAATTTTTAAACATTAAATTCAAGTTTAGAATATAATATTTTGATTTAGTTTGCAAATTATTTATTAATTTACCTAAATATATAGGTGGTGTTATTTTCTTGTCATTTATTATTTCATATGATTTTGTATTATCATCGATGTTCATTATTGGTAAAAAATTTTCCGATAATATTTATACAGCTCATTTATATAAATTCGAATAAATATATATAATAATGAAAATTTATTTGTTATACTGAAAAAAAAAATAGAAAAAATAATCAAATTAAAATTAATTTTCTTTGTTCTACGTATATGAAAAACTGGTCGGTGCAATATTTAAATGCGAAAATATTTATTTATTAAGTAAAAACAAATTTTTCGGGGGAAAAAAATGGGAATCTCTCGACTACACAGTATAGTTAAAATTATTGCAAATATAGTAAATTTTTTGATTTATTCAAATTAGGGAAACGTCAAAATTTTTCTAGTTAAATACTTAAATAGTTTTGTTGGGAATATCATTCGGAAAATGTCAACTTTGTTTTAATGTGGTCAGAAAAAACAGAATATGTATATAATGTTTGCAACACTTAAATACTCGAAACTGATAAAAAATGCACATAATGTAAATGAAAATAAAATAATAATCTGTAGATATTTATTATTATAATTTTTTTCAATCAATACAATTTTTTTTTGGTAAAAACTAAATATTAAAATAAATATAATAAGAATAAGGTCAGAACAATTTTTGTTTTTGACCAATAAATTATTAATTTTTGATAAAATAGTGTAATAACTTAACTTAAGGCGGACCTATAAAAGTTTTTGAATTTTTTTAGTTTTTTTTCAATATCCGAAAAAAAAATTATTCTTTACCATATACTTGTAATTTCATCGCCATCATCAGTAGTTTAATAAGGATATTAATATAGAAAATTATTGAGTACACAACATTAAGTACCTATTATATTGAAAATTATATATAGGAAGTTTGTTTTCCATTATACCATTTATATGTATACATTATACATAATAGTGTCATTTTTATAGCAAATTGATTATTTATAATATATATGTAGTTTGCTCTTTATAATATTTATTTTGATAATTTTTATGAATTTTCATATAATAATAACGTAAATTAATTATTTCAATAAGCTTAATTATTTTCCAATCGAAAAAAGAAGTATATAGCAATTAAGTATTTCAATCGAACTATATCTGAATTATATAATTGTCAATAGGTTTTTAAGTTTATGTTTTTTTTTATTTAGAATCGTTGACAAATAAATTAATTTAACTTTTAATTTTGAAAACTATGTTTTCGGTTTCTTAAAGAAAGCATTTACTCAAGCACAATTATAATGCAAAATTTTGTCACACACAATTTCGTCCTTATACAATATTGTACTACAGACTTCTTGTTCAGAAAATCCATGCAGAAAATTTTCGTGATAGAGAATTTCGAGTCGATCTCTTACGAAAATTATTCATTTCATTTTCTTTCAAAATTAAAAAAGAAGTGTACCTAACTTACCTTAGAACAAAAAACTATAATCAATGATAATCTGGATTTACATATTTTCTGAATATGAGGTAAGTCATCTCATAATATATTATAGAAAATAATATATACATAATATAGAAAATATAATATTTTAAAAACCTTATGTGATAGGTGTTCAATTGAATTTCATTATATGATCTTCCATATTAGGTATAAAATTATATTTATGAAAGTGTGGAATTAAATTCAACATAAAACTATAAACGTAGGGAAAATAAGTTAATAAAAATTATTCGTGATTAAAAAAATTTGATTTTAAAATTATATAAAGTAAAACTGAGTAAAACTAAAATTAGTTCAAAAAGTTCCCACACGTTTTGAATATTAGAACAGAATTCATCATAAATAATATATGTATGTATGTACATAGTCCTCTAACCTATATAATACACTTTTATAATATGAACTTTATTTAACTGTATTTATTTTTTAAATTTAAAGTTATTTAATGATACGTTGATAATAATTTAATAATGTCTATAATGTAGTGCAAAACTGTATTAATGTTTCCTTTTCCTTCCATACTAAATTTGACACGAAATTCCTATTCATTCAAATTGTCCTCATACATTTGAATACTAATAATTAATAAAAAAAAAAAACTATAATTCAATTTTTTTTTTTGTTAAATTACTCTAAAAAATCTTATAGTATAGAGATTTGTTATCGAG
>CAXFZM010000518.1:0-114434 GCA_964007475.1 Hybos culiciformis
TATTGAACTTAGAATACGGAATCATTTCTACTAAATCTGCTTGCCAAGTATCATTTAAACCTTTTTGAATTACTTTGCGTCGAGTATAATTTTTTCGAGCTGGTTTGTGTAACTCATTAACAAGTGTTTCTTTACTCATCGTTAAAGGTGAAATGATAAGAAATTAGGTTTTTATTTATAATTTATGTATATGATAAACAGCAGCGCACCAAGAATTGAGCCTTGTGGCACTCCTATTTCAACATTTATGAACCGCGAAATCTTGTCCCTTACTTTTGTTCGTTGTGTCCTGTCTTTTAAATATGTTTCGAACCACATTAATTCAGCGTCTTCTACTCCATACATAAATAATTTTTTTAGTAGAATTTCTCTATCTACTGTTTCGAACGCCCTTTTAAAATCCAAAAATAATGCCATAATTTTTTTCTGCTTTCCAATTTTTTTCCAATCGTTGATCACCAAATTTATTGCTGATTCACAAGAATAATCTTTCCTAAAGCCTGATTGGTAATTTGAGAACATCTTGTTGCTTTCCATATATTTTTCTAGCTGTATTTTCACAATTTTCTCTAATATTTTTTCTCACGTTTTTAGAGTGTTAATGGGACGGAATTCTTTATTAGTATTTAATATTTTTGCTACCGGCGTAATCATAGAATCTTTCCATGAACTCAGAAATTGGCCTGTCTCTAATGATTGATTGATAATTTGTACTAATATTGGACCTATGGTATTCCAGTTATCTAAGATAATTTTTGGACTGAGTTTATTAAAATCTGGTTTGTTTTTTAATGATTTTACAATTTCTTTTAGTTTTTGGATATCAGTTTTTTCAAATTTAAATTTTGTTCTAACCTTGTTAATGTTGTTAATATATGGAACGTTTTCAATTGAATCCCTAATTTGTTGCACACTATTTACAAAATATTTATTAAAGTTTTCTGCAATTTCAAAATTATTTTCATGTTCTCCATCTTCAAAAAACACACTTTGAATTTGGCTTTTACTTTGTTGGAGTACTAGACTTTTTATTTCTTTCCACATTTGTTTCTGTCCGTTTGCTTGGTTAATTTTGTTGTTGATGTATTCGTTTTTTGCATTTTCAATGTTTATTTTATATTGATTTCTAGTATTTTTATAATTGTCCCATGCATGTCTTGAATTTGTTAGGCGCGCGATTTGATATGTTTTTATTTTTTTAGCTTTTAAGATTTTTAAGTCATTATTAAACCATTTAACATTATTTTTTGTATTAATTTTTATTGTTTTCTTTGTTGTATATTTTTTTATAACATTAAATAGTTTTGTTTCAAGGATATTTGCATTTTCATGCATATCGTTTGTTAGGCTATGCGAGATATTTAGTGTATTAAACTCTCGCTTAAATAACTCCTTACAGTATTTAAATGACTCTATGTCAGTATTAATTTCACTTTTGTTAAAATTTTTCGTTATTTTTATTTCTATTAATTCATGATCTGAAATCTTATTATTTGTACACACATTTGCTGTTAAATTATGAGTGTTTGTTATAACGTTAAAGTTTTTGATCGTTCTGTTACTCTGGTATATTCTGAGATTTTTTGACTCATGCAGTTGTCATTTAAAAAACTTTCAATGTCTCGTTTATATATATCGTTCTTACACCAATCGATGTTAAAATCACCCGCTATTATTATATCCGTCGCTGAATCTGTTAGAGTTTCGATGTGTTCTTTAAAAAAATTGCAAAATTCCCTTTCTGAGCTGCTTGGTGAACGATATATCGCAACAATAATACACTTAGATTGTCGAGCTTACATTCACACGCCAACATCCACATTTTCGAATCAATTGATTTTTTTAAAATTTCGATTATTTTCCAATTACTTTTTACATATATTGATACACCCCCCGTTCTTGTTGAATTAGAAACACATTGTACGTTATTGTATCCCTTTAAAATAATTTCATTTTCATCAATATTTGTTGTTATATGTGTTTCGCTTAATACTAGAAAATCAAAATCATTGTTGGTAACTATTAATTCGAGATCACTAAAATTATTTAAAAATCCCTGAATATTGGTATAAATGCCTTTTATTGTATTTAATTGCTAATATCCTATTTTATTCTTTCTGGCCATTAGCTTTTGTTGATAAACTGGACATTGTCTATCGTATGTTGAGTGGTTTACATCATTATCAAGATTTAAATTTTCATTTGCACGAATGCAATTTATGCACTTATTTATAATTTCTTGATTGGTACATTCTTTTGTTTTATACTACTTTTATATAACCGTTTTTTAATATAAGATTTTGATTTCTTAGACTTTCTATCAGTTCATTTTCTTCATGCTTGAAAAACATGTTTGTAATTATCATCAAAAACATGTTATAATATCATCGTAATTGCATTTTATATAAAAGCCGTAAGCACAGGGCTTATGAGTATGCACTACGACAGTTGAAGACTTTGCAGGTTCTTGCACAGCAAATAAATTTTTTTCTAATACGGATTCAAAATCTGTGTATATAACGAAAGGTAATTCGAAGCATCTCTCAAAATGTTCAAATCGGAGAATAGCATGGTCTTCATCAGGCATTTTTGTAACGATTTTATTGCATTCAGATTCGTGATTCTTTAGAGATTCTTCAGATCGAAAATAAAGTAAACAAAAATTACAAATATATTTTTTCCCATTACGATTTGAAAGTTGGGTACATATTAATCTAGACAAATCATTTATTAAAACATAATGAAAATTACTTTCATTTTCTATCCAAAGCAAATTTATATGATTTCGTTTCAACTCTTTTGTTTTGTAAGTAGGCCCAACAATAGAAATATTATTTTCACAGAGCTCAAAAACATTAATACTAATATTCTCATTATTTTCCTCAAATACCTTAATGTCATTTTGCATCAAGGGAAATTTGAGTTTTCGAAATTTATATATCCGAAATCAGGAATATGAATTTTAGTAGCTGCAATATTAGTAATTTCATATGACTGAGGACGATTTTTATCTGAAACAAACTTTTTAAGAGCTGCAATTATACACCACTTGAAACAATAGTTATGACTATTTTGAATATTAGTGCAGGCTTTTTTATTGGAAATATTTTTAGGAAGTTCAATAAAAGATCCACCTCTTATTGAATCATATTTATTAATATTTATTTCTACATGTTCTATTTTTGTTAATGCCCAACCTGAATTACTTTCCTGAAACTCGTCTGTTTTCGCATTTATATCAGAAACCATTGCCTCAAAAATTGAATCGAATTCATCAATATTCAACAATACCTTCATTTTTGTTTGAAAAGATTTCAAACTTTCAATCATTTCATCTGTACTAATAACTATCTTAACATACCAAATGAAAATTTCTAAATTAAATTTAACGAAATTATGAACTATTAAGTGGTCTGCGAGTAGGGTAGATACTACATTTTTGGAGTTTTGAAGAAATTCAGTTGGTATTATTAAACCCTCATCTGAATTTTTATAACAAAATGAGCTTATTCGAGATTTAAAGCAATGTGAGATTTTCGAGAGATTCTCAATATTTTCAATATTACTACACGTCAAATTTTTGTGTGAAGTTTTCCTAATATGCGATGGCCAACTTACATAACTAACCTTACAAGTATCACAAAAATTCGTTTTTCTTAAATATAACTGCTTACTTGTTGAAAAACCGCCATGAGATGTACCGGGATCATTACCAATATTGTCAGCATTATCTAAATTCTCATCGCCATCATTATCAATTTTGTCAGCATCATTTTCAATAATATGAATGGAATCATCATCGTCACTCTCAATATCAGCAACAGCTACATTATCGCTTCCATATTTCGCCTTTTTAGATGGTTGAATATGCTACAAATTAATATGACGCCTAAGCACATCAGACCTCGAAAATTCTGCATCACAAATTTGACAAACTACAACCCTATTTTGCATTGCAGATCCACTATTAACGGGGGTATGTTTATTTCGAACATGACGAAGAAGATTTCTGTTCATTGTAAATTCTTGATTACAGATTTGGCATGTAACAACCATTTTAAAATATTTCGTCTGAAATTAAGTTTAATTTTGTGTTATTAAATCTTCGAAAAACATAAATTATAAATATAATACAAAATTAAATTTTTTACTCACCTCTTTTATTTTTGGATAAAATGAAAATGACTTTTAAAGAGTTATTTTTTTTATTTTTGAACTTTATTGATTTCAGCTGTACTTATTTTAAAATTCTTAATTAACTCTTTATAATTTTATTTATTTATAAAAACTTTGCGCAAATTTTATTTTATTTTTGTCTAAATGTATCTTCAAGAGTTAAAAATTATATTTTTATATATTTATTAATTTCAGCTTTAAATTTAATTATTTTCAAATTTTTAGATTTTAATTACTCTAGTTTTAAACACACTATATTTTATAAGATTTACACTGTTTGATTTAAACTTTAATTTTGAATAAAAAAGTAAAATTTTCCTCCTTAAATATCCAAAAATCCAGGCTCAAGTTACGATTTAGACATAAATTGTGAAATTCGTTATTCAATTCGTGGGAAAATATTTAACTCAAGTTAGCATTTTTCGATTTAGCACAAAATCTTATTTCAATTTTTCACAGACATATACGAAAATACGCTGATTTAAAACTCAGCTTGGTGGGACAATGCATTGGGCCCCAAAGAAGCTCTCCTTAACAGGAATTGTAGGGCAAGTGTGTATAAAAATAAAAATTATGAATACTATTTTAATTTATTTTATTTATTTATTTACTATTCATATTACAATAAAAAAAACCATTCAAGAGGTTTATACAAATTATTGTCAGAAGTATTACAATTCAGAAAAGTATATATAATAATTAAAATTTAATAAAGTTATAATTAAAAATAAAATTCTAAATCTATTTTTATCCAAAACATATTGTATTTTATTAATTTATGAATCTATCCTACACATTTCTTAGATTAACAAAATTCATATAATACATACATACTATATGTAACGTATTCATATTCATATTCGCATTTAAAAAAAAATAATTTTATTTCATTGAATAATCTTAATTTTTATAAACATTTAATTTAAAAAAAAAATTTCTCATAGTTTTCTTGTACATATTTTAAAATTCAAAGTTGACCGCTCAATTTTTTGTTTACATTCAATACTAAAAAATATTTATTTTGCTCTGTCGCTTTCAAAATATTGAATTAGAATTTGTCGCGTCGTTTATGTCGCTGGCTGAGTTTAAATTTTGACAGTGGATAACTTCGCGCTCGTCTTTTTTTTTGTCAATAAACGAGGCATTTTTGACATTCGGCGTTACATTTTTGACACTTACATTTTTTTCACTCTCAATCACAACGCCTCTAAAGAAGTTTCACTTCAAAAATTCGAGACAGGTCAAATCCATTTGATCTTCCAGAAAACATGTAAGTGCCCGCCTTTGTATATCTACCTACCCATAATATAAGATTTTTGCGCTTCAGATTTATAAAAAATTTTTAGATTTTAGAAAAAATTGAAAAGAAATTCGAATTCTACAGTTAAAATGTTATGCTGGTAAGTTAAAAATACAAAATTTTAAATTAGCTTTTCTTATGATTTTATTTTTTTTTATTTTTTAGATAAGTGACAGTGAAAGAAGAATTTTATATGTTGACGCCAATAAGCACGGATCATACCACGAGTCTCTAATTTGGAATTCCAGCTACTTAGATATATGTTTATCTAATAAGAATCAAATAATGAATTCTGTTTTATAATTTTGTGTTTCTTTAAAAAAATAAAATAAAAATAAAAAAATACATTTTCATCTAATATTAAAAATAATTTATTTTTTTTAATTTATTACCTAAATAATACTCAAGACCCATAATCTTAGAATTTTTCTTATATTTTGCTCACTTTTCTTATTTTTTATACTAGTCACCCATTAAATTGCAGGTGAGAGAAATATTATATATTTTCGTGAAAGAAAACGCGCAAGTGACTACCAAAATATGGTAGTTCTCACTTTAAGTGACAAATTTGGCGCTTTTGTGATTAGTTAAATATTGATTTTACTGTCGCGCTAGTGACACGACTAGCTAAGTTGAGGTCATTATCTATTTTTATTATTTTAAATGGACCTTTATACATTGGGTCTAATTTTTTCCTACTTTCATCTTTTAGTAATATTAATAGTACGTTCAGTAAGTACCGGTTGTCCGTAGCTAAGGAATTCCCTTTTCTGCAAAATCCTGCAAATAACTTCAGCAAACCCCTACGATAAGGAAAGCTGTGACATTTCATTTTAAAATCATATACATTAATAGTAGATTATTGTACATATATGTAAACTAAATTTGTTATTAATTAAGAGTTCTGTATACACAAAAATACATTGACACGAGTCACGAGACCGACGGTCGAGTGATATAATTTGACAATTGTCAATGTATTTTTGTGTAAATACAGAACGAGTTGTATAACAAATTTTGTTTACATATCCAATATACTGTTTTAATGCGTAGGGGAGAGGTAGTTGCAAAGAGAGGACATTTTTTCTCATTTTTTTTTTTTTGTATTTGGCTGTATTGAAATATTGTGAGAGATTTAGATATTACGTAATATTCAATACGAAACATCTAAATGATTTCATTTTTTACGCTGATGCATCTAAATTTTTTCATTATATACGCTGATGCATCTAAATTTTTTCATTATTTACGCAGATGCATCTAAATGATTGCATGTGTATTGACGCATATAATACTCCATTTAGTGATCTAAATTCTATAGCACTAAATACGACATAACGATCCCCAACGCATTAAAAATTTTATATGTGCATATTGAAATGTGTCATTTGTTGTATTTCAGATTTTAAAGAATCATTTGTAACATTTATCAATAATATGCATGTATATTGTTTAAGGGAATACAAATTTAATGAAATTTCAAAAATTCTGCCTTTTTTTTAAATGTATTTAAGCTAACACATATCTAATAAAAATTATGAAAAATAAAACTTACTTAATACAAATTGTCTAGTAAAATGCATGAACAAAAATTGAGTGAATGTGTTTTTTTTACATATATTTATGTTTCCTACTCTGTATTGAATCAAGCTGAATATCGCTTGCAAGTTCTTTAGTAGAGCAAAAAAGTACGAACAATTTACTTTTTAAATAGGATCTTGCCTCACTTCAACATGAATTATTACTTCCTATTCACTAGTGGTTCACCAATGAAAAAGTATTTCTATTTCTAAAACTAGTGTCATGCTATTGTTGAACAAATATTAAAAATACAAAGCACCTGAACTGATGTCTTATTAACATTATGCTAATGTATGTTGCCGTTCTCCCTTCTTTACGAAGTTTCTTAATATTTTCTTGTTGTAGCGAATTTTTATTTAAAAGATAAAATGTTTGATATCTCGAAAACTAAGGAAGATATCGAAAATTTTTATTTAATTTGCATAATTGATTGAAAAAAAATCATCATAAAGGAAGGATAGCTTGTAGTGAAATGTAAACAAGAACTCGGTATAAACCTTTTTAAAGTATATGGGTTGAACTAAATTTGATAAAATATGTAAATAAAATTAAAAATTTTATATTTTTATTAAACATTTTATATTTTTATTTAAAATTTTGTGTTTTATTAAAATAAAAATATAAAATTTCAAATTTTATTTAGGAAAACAAAAAATTTTGTTAAAATTAACTTTTTTTTGTTTGTTTTTAATCAAAATTATCAATGTCCTTAGCTAAGGCCAACTAAAAAGTACTCCCAGAATACGGACTATTATGGGAAATTATAAAATTTCCCTTTGCAGAAGTTTTGAGGTAGGATTGCATTACTGAACCATTTTTTGTAGAATTTGTCTGTATTTAAGGACTTTAGCTGGCAGATTTTGTCTTTCTGCAACGTAGGATTTTGTCATTAGCTAAGGACAATCTGTACTTACTGAACGTACTATAAATGATTTATTTTATAGTTTTCATGTTTTGACCTTTTATTGTAAAATTCTTTTTGTTTGATTTTTCTATGTTCTAAAAATTCTTTTACTATTTTATGCGATGTTTGTAATTGATGTTTTACTTTTGTAGCATAACTATCGAAGTTTTAAATTGAAATTTACGTTGGCGTTACGTTATAATTGTAAGTAAAAAATTTTAAATATTCGTCCCAATTATCGCGATTATCATTTATGTAGGATCTCAAATATTCATTTATAGTACGTTCCATAAGTCTCGGGTACCCTCCACACAGAACAATACCTCAGTCCTGTGACAAATTTACTTTTGGAACGACAATATCTGACATAGGATTGTCAGGTGTACGTTATTTGAACGTACCGTACGTTATTTTGGCTTAAAAAATTAGAATTTACGTTATACCCGAAATTTGTGAAAACGTACCCAAAGGTACGTTTTTTACTGATTATTTTTGAAGTATCAATGACAGTCACATTTTTTAAAAATTGTTGTAATTTAAACGAAATGATTATAATAAATACGCGAAAAGGAAAACATCAATTTACTATTTACGTATTACGAACAGTTTCGTATACTGCTGTTATACTATTAATATAATTGTTATACTATTAATTAATATAATTTTAATATTTTATTCAGGTGATATAATTGATTTTTTTAAAGGCAGAATTAAAGTCTTGGTTATTTATTTTTTTAAATTATTATAGTAATATAAACCTAAATATTAATTAATAAAATTGAAGTGATATAATTATTTTTTTTGAGGCAGAATTATAGACCTTGTCATTAATTTTTACATATTATATAATTTGTTGATAATAACATATTAACATATTATATAATTTGTTGATAATGTGTAATTAAAAAAAATTATCTATATTTTATTTTATTTTTAATGCACTTCAATTTTTGTGGGTACGTTTTTTTAGAAATTTTTATCTGGCAAGCCTAATCTGACAGCTAAGTCCGATGATTGAGACAAAAATTCGTTCCAAAATGCTACCCTACCACAAAACTTCTGCAAAGGGAAATTTTAAAATTTCCCATAACAACCTCAGTCCTGGGCGTACTTTTTAGTGCATTTTTTTCCAATGCTGATTATCAGTAATAAAATTTTTGCAATAAAAAAGTATTAGTACGTTCCATAAGTCCGGGTACCCTCCACGCAAGATTTCCCTTTTCTGCAAAGTCCTAGGAATACCTTCTGCAAAGTCCTATGCACAGGGTATTGCCACCATTTTAATTTTCAAATCATATACCTTAACAAATTTTACATGCGCATCGTTAAAAAATTTGACATTTGTTGTTTTCAGATTTTGAAGATAATTTGTACAATTATTAATAATTTGCTTATATTTTGTTTAAAATAAATACAAATTTAATAAAATTGCTAAAATTCTGTTATATTTTTTAATGTTTTTAAGCTAAACACATAAAAACTATTAAAATGCATGACCAAAATTGAGTGAATGTGTTAGTTTACACTTCAACATGAATTTTTACTCCCCATTGACTAGTGATTCACCGATGAAAAAGTATTTCTATTTTGGAAATTGGTTACATGCATTTGGTGAACAAATATTAAAGTATATGCAAATAATTACAAGCAGCTGATGTCTTATTAACATTATGCTAATTTATGTTGCCGTTCTCCCTTTACGAAGTTTCTTAATTTTTTTGAAGTTAATACTTCTTATAAGACGTTGTAGGATATAATTGAGTTATTTTGTAGAGGGTAAACATTTTTTTCGGAGACTCATTCGACATTCGAGTTCGAAATCGCGACATGGTTTTTTGACGTTTCAATACTCAAAAAAATGAGTGGTCCACTCAATAATCATTTGTCATTTATAAAAACAAAATAATTTGTCGCGACAAATTTAAATTCAAATTATTTTTTAAAAATTTTTCGTTTACAAATTATTTAAAACTAAATTTTTTTTTCAAAATAGATAGTTCAATAATCATTTGTCATTTATATAAACAAAATAATTTGGCGCGAAAAATTGAAATTCAAATTAATTTTAATAATCTTTCGTTTACAAATTATTTAAAACTAAAATTTTTTACCAAAATAGGTAGCTCGGTTAAAATAAAGATTACCAGCCGAAAAATTTGGGGGTAGGGAGCTACAGTTACGTCGTGCCGGCACAAAATACACAAAAAAAATTTTTTTTCCAAAATAGGTAGCTCCCATAAAATAAAGGGTGCGGTGTCTTAAGGTAAAGAGACATAAAGTAAATTTACTTTATGTCCACATGAAAGCGACATAAAGTAAATTTATCTTATGTCTTTATTAAAAAGTGACATAAAGTAAAGAATTAAAAGGACGCAAGATAAATTTACTTTATGTCGCTTTCACGTGGACATAAAATAAATTGTACGAAACTTAAAAAAAAAAAGATCTTTGAACAACATCCTTTTGGAAAAGGCCTAAAATCAACGAAGAAATTTTGAATAACAAAAACTGAAATTCCTTTTAATTTTGATAAACAATCTTTAATTAATTATGATTATTATAATTATGTACATGTGAATTTTTTTCTCTACAATCAAAGTACCTTATGTCACCATTAGTATAAACCAAAAGATTTTTATAAACCAAAAAATTTTTGCACAAATTCATAATTTAAATTTGCATATGTAACATATGAATAATTTTATTGTAAAATTAGTTTCCAATGGTACACATTTTTTTTTATAATTTCAAATTGGCAAACATTTGAATTTAAAATTTTTTATTTTTTTTTAATTTGTTAAAATACAAACAAACAATTTTGTATTAATTTATTTTTCAAAATGAATCATCTCTGCGCGAAGATAATTCAGAATTTTGGCGGAGATAATTGATTTTTAAAATGAATTATCTCCGCACAGTAATTTATCCGCTGCGGAAAAAAATATAAAATTAAAGAAAAAACAATTATTGTGTGGGTACAATTATTTCATAAAAGTAGTTAAGTTTGAGGCCGTCAGAGTATTAGTACACCAAAAGCATGAATTATTATTTAAAAATACAAGCGATTTAATTTTGCAAGCGATTTTAATTAGTTTTTGGTCCACTAATGCGCTCAAGGTCTTATTTATTGCAAGCTTTTTATTAATTTCGGCTAAAGTTTCATAAATTTTGAATGGGCAATTCTTTTTTTTTGCTCGATTTGCCCCATTTTTTTGTAGAGAGTATAGGGGGTGACCCAAAACAGGAGGGGGGGTGGGGGGCGGGCGGTCTGGTGGTTGGTCAGTGGGATTTGCGGTCAGTGGGATTTGGATTTGCGGCAAATCCCACTGACCAACCACCAGACCGCCCGCCCGCCGTCGCCCACCCCCCCTCCCGTTTTGGGTCACCCCCTTTATCATTTTTCTAAAAATAGGGCCAATCGCGCACAAAAAAAAATTTCCCATACAAAAATGTATGATTTCAGTTTTGGGAGTTTGGGCACCGCCTCTACCCCCCTCCAAGTTTCAGCTCATTCTGAGTAGTTCCCATAAACTGCACTTACGCCTTAATTTCCTATGTTTCTTTAAATTAACAAATTTGCAGAATAAGGAAAAAACTTAATTTGTTTTTCTTTTTCATTTTTCGTATTAGCAAAAATTTATTATATTACAAATTAAAACTATTCTACGAATCCTGTAATTTATCTACTAGTTGTACAAAACAACAAAAGAATCCATGTTAAAAAAACATGCAAGTATGTGACGTGTGGTGTGTTTTGTTTAAAGTGTTATGATTCGTCGCGTACGTCGGTCGGAAAAATTTATTTATTTTGAAACGAAAAAAAGTTCAAAGTTTAATTTAAATAAAAAAAATAAAACAATAAAATTTAAATTAAATTATAATTTAAATTTTAGGTAATTTAATTTAATTGGTATATTTGTTATAATTAAATAAAATTGCTTATTTTCTTCCTAACTTTTTTGCAAAAAAAAAAAAAAAAATTTTTTTTTTCTGACAATAGAGGTTACCAGTAAAATATGATTTTTTTTTGTTTTGGGGAAAAAGTCTTTGGAAGAAAATAAATTAAATTATTTAAAAAAAAAGTATAATAAATTGAGAAAAAAATATTTAATGTTTAAGAATTAAATCTAATTAAATTTTTAATTTTAATTAGATTTTAAAAATAAAAACATACACATATAAACCTATCGAATGAGGGATGTATGTAGGTATGAGAATATACCTAACAAGAAAAAAGGAACAATAACGATAATTATAATTTTTTTGAAAAAAAAAAAATAATAATAATAAAATTGAAGGAATACAAAATTTAAAAAAATTAATTAATCAACAAAAATATTTGTCAATAATATTTTACCTAAAAAAATTCAATTAAAAAAAAAAAATCTGTACCTATACATTGTAATGAGGGATGTATGTAGGTATGAAAATACGAGAAAAAAATAACAAATAGCAATAAAACTGAATTAAATTAAGTTTTAGCTAAAAATCATTCACTAAAATCAATATAAATTAAAAAAATAATAATAATAATTTAATTAAAAACCTAGTTTAATTTAAGTTTTAATAAAAATATTATTCGTTTTTTTTTGTTGTGTTTTTACCCACATACATACATTTATCTACTAGTTTTACAAAACAACAAAAGAATCCATGTTCATACATACATTATACATTACTCATTCATGCATTTTTATATGTGTAGGTAACGAAAAATAAAATGATATTTTTTTTTAATTAAAAAATTATAAACTAAATTTGGTTTTAAGTGAAATTATTAAATAATTTTTTTTATTTATAATTTAATTTAAATCTAATTTATTTTATTCCTCTATTTAATTTATGTCTAATAAAAAAGGATCATTTCATATTTCCATACCTACATTAACATACACATGCATGAATGCGATAAAAACTTTAAATTCTTCTTTTCTTTTCGTAGGGTATCAAGAACAAATAATGTACAAAGTAGTACAGACGAAAACTACTGGAGGTAAAATTGAGTTGTCTGCAGTTCCAAATACATGGGAATTAAATGGAATTTTATTTTGGCCAAAAAACTCATTTGGCCAGGGATTAAAAAATTTAATCACAAATCCGAATTCTGAACCTGAATTCAATTGGAAACAAATCAATTGTGTTTTAAAAAGAGAAAATATTTAATCTTACAGTAAAGCCCAAGATGAAATTAAAAGTATGGTTGCTTTATCCGACACAGATGATGACATTGTTTTAGAAAAAAATATAGAATTGGCATTGGGTGAATGCGAATTTAATTTCAATGAGTTGGCTGATCAGTGTGCTAACAAAATATTATCAAAGAACAAAATTAGTGCTAGCACAGCCAATAAAAATTTCGATCAGCAATTAACACCTATTAATTCAATTTCTAGTGGACTAACTTCAACAGAAGATTTTCAACGAAATATTTGTTTGAAAATTGATAATTTGGAATTATTAACAAAAACTGCAATTGATGATATTTCTACTATTAAAGTTTCAGTTCAGTTATTGAACACAAAACTAGAATTGGGTTTAAAACTAATAAGCAACCAATTGAAAATAAAAGAAGATTCTAATGGAAAAATATTTGCGAAATTGGAAACAATTTCTGATTTAGAAAACTTCGAAATAAAATTATCGAATCGAGACTTTAATGCTAAAATTGTGAGTAATTTTTTTGAAAACATTAAAAAATGTATTCTAATTTATTTATGTATAATAAAATGCTTTTTTATTTTATTTTTTCTTTTATAAGTATATGTTCATATATAATTTTTGAAATCCACTAATTTTATTCTTTGTTCTTTTTAGATAAATGAACTAAAAGTGGTAAATGGAACTCGTTCCCGAAGTGGAGAAGGAAGAGAATGTTGTTATGACTTGATAGACATTGTTTTTGATCGCAATTTGTTTACTCAAATGTCGTGGACCGGCTCTTCAAAACAAGGATCTGAAAAACATTGTCTTCAAGCATACAGAAATACGATGGAATGCTTTTTGTCTATTGTAAGATTAGCTGATGAAGATTTTTCGTTTAGTGATTGCCAGAAATTTTTTAAAACTATTTTGAAAAATAGTAAGCGTCGGGCGCAAGTTCCTGTCCAAAGAGCATCGAAACCGAAACATCGAAGCCAAGTAAAAGAAACATAATTTTTTTTTATATATTAAAAATTTAAAAATAAATTAAAAAGGAATTTTATCTAATTATTAATTTAAGAAATTAATTTTTGATTAAAATTCCTTTTTACAATAAATTTTCTCACTTAAACTGTTTTGATGGGATTAATTATCCAATTAAATCAAATATGTTTTAGCGAAATATAATTATAAGATAGTTTACAAAATTTCACATTATTAAATAAATTAAACAAAGATGCTGATAATACTGAAATGGCTACTTATAAATGTAATACATTTAATCCTGGTTGTCATAAAAGAAACATTAATTGGGAATTCATACCTTCAAAAAATTGAAATTAAAAAAAAATTAAACATAATGACTGAACCTGGATAAAATGTGTTGAATTTATTATTATTATTAGTTTTAATTATTTATTTATTTTAAATTTTGTAAATTATCTTCATAGTAATTTTAGATTATACAATTCAATTAAAAATGTTTTACTGGAAAATAAAATTACTATGAAGATAACTTACAAAATTTGACATAAATAAATAATAAAAACTAATAATAATAATAAATTTAACACATTTTATCCAGGTTCAGTCATTATGTTTAATTTATTTTTAATTTCAATTTTTTGATGGTATGAAATCCCAATTTATGTTTGTTTTATGACAACTAGGATTAAATGTATTACATTTATAAGTAGTAATTTCAGTATTATCAGCATCTTTGTTTAATTTATTTAATGATGTGAAATTTTGTAAACTATCTTATAATTATATTTCGCTAAAACATATTTGATTTAATTGGATAATTAATCCCATCAAAACAGTTTAAGTGAGAAAATTTATTGTAAAAAGGAATTTTAATCAAAAATTAATTTCTTAAATTAATAATTAGATAAAATTCCTTTTTAATTTATTTTTAAATTTTTTTTGATTTAATTTTGATTGATATAATTTTTTTATATTTTTATATTAAAAAGAATTGATTTAATTTTTCTAATTATTTAATTAACTAGTTAATTTTGAATTAATTCTACTTATTTTGTTCTATTTTTGTAATAAAAAGAACTGACTTTACTTTTAAAATGTATTTCAATGAAATATGTATTATAAAAAAATGCTTTAAAGCAAATATTCAAATGTGATAAAATTTAACTGTGAATTCCAAAAGTATTTTTATTTTTGTCTATTTTTATACAATAATAATAATTTCTTATAATTATATTGCAATAAAATACAAATATTATTTAATTTATTCCTGTTTTTGATATGTATAAAGTAAGGGCATAAAAACCAATTTTTCCCCGTAGGGAACAGCTACAAGTTTACATAAAATATCATCTATATTAAACAAATTTGTTGTCGTGTTTAAATTATTGGAATTAGAAATGAAAATATTTAAAAATTTTGAATCCATTGGTGTTTCAAAAAAACTTTTTGCATTGTTTGTATTAAATCCAATTATGTAGACTTTGGAATTTATTTCAACTGCTTTATGCATTGCTACAATGATTTTATTCGTAGTTAGAAACCATTTATTCTTGAAACTATCATCAAGGCAAACATGGCTGTTAATTTGGATTTTTCTGGAAAATATTTTGGGTTCTATATTTTCTAAAACAGATTGTGGTATGTTGTTGTCATTATCAACGTTGATTAATTTTCCAAGAGTTGGATATTTCTCAGATTTGGAGTCCGTCACTTCATATTTTAATTTGGAAATCTCTTCAATTCTTTTTGCTGCTTGTGCAAGTGGGTTGGAACCACTTCTAAGCAAACGCTTTATATTTCCCAACATGGTTTCGAAGGGATATGCACTGAAACTTGAGAGAATTCCAAATCTAAAAAAAAATAGAAACTAATAAATACTTATCTACAAATATATAAGTTAATATTATAAATGAATGTTTATGTAAAGTACATAAATACCTTTTTACTTCATCCACCGAATGTATCAAGTTATGGACATTACTTGTCATGTGACGTTCACCATAAATATCTTTTATTTTTTGTAAATAATCTTGAATTAATTTTTCAGCTACTGGTAATAAGTGGAAATATTTCTGCACAGAACAAATGGTTACAGCACAAAATAAAAGTATGAAGTGGTCATACGCATAGGTTGGTAAACTGTCTTTGAAAATAACTATACTTAAATATAAAAAAAAAGTTCTGTACTCTGTTCCTTTCCAAAAGGCTAAACAGTCAAGCCCTCGAACGGAACGATGAATTTCAGAGGGCAGTTTGATTTTTATTAATTGTTCTGAGATCATCGAAATTTGCAATGCTGACCATTTTGTGCTGTGACCAAGAGTTCCATCTCTAAAACCGATTATAAGCCGCTTCATTATTCCCAGGTGTAAAAGATGTAATTCATCGCCTACGGGAATATCTTCAATCAAATCGATTGAAAGTTCTTTTAGAAGAGTTTCGCACTTCTGATGTTCTTCGTACTCATTTTTCCGGAAACTATCATCAGTGCGTTTTCGACATTGGGTTCGTGGAAAGGTGTTGCATCTTCTTTCGTAAGAATATTCTCCCACAGTTGTGCATTTTAAGCATCCATGCTGCGCGTTGAAGTTGCAAACACCTATAAGAAGAATAATTATTTAGTATTTTGTTAGACAAGCTATTGTATTTTACCTTTTATAAATGCTCTTGCGGGTGAATCACATATGATAGCTCGCAGTGTCAGCCTCAAAGAATGATTATTAATTTTGATTCCATTCGTTAGAAGTTGAGACAACTCAGTAACGAATGGTTTTAAAAAAAGATCAAGTTTTTCTGGTTTAGAAGTACCACAAAAAATTCCAGCGACCATTGGTTTGATGTTTTCCATTTTATGTACGTTAAACAATATAGGCCAAAACTGCAGCTTCGAACTTTTATAAATTGGTAGACCATCAATATTAATGTTAATTTCTATTTCAAGCGGCTGTTCTACATTTTGAAATACTGTTCTTAATCAATTTTCAAAACCTTGGTGCCAATAAGAACCTAGAATTTAGAATTCTTAGTTTGTAGTAAAAAATGTATTTAGAATAAATAAGTAAGTTTTTTGTTGACTAACCATTGTGTCCAAGTTCTGTCAGTCCAGTAATTTGAACTGGAGTTTCCATTAACGTTCTGGCATCTTTGGGAAGTTGTGGAAAAAATGGTTTAAAAATTCCTAACAAATCTTTTAATGCAGAATGCGTTATATTATGAACAATAGCCCACGAGCGCAATTTATCTCTAATATCCAAAGCGTTACTTTTCATATCAAAATCATCATCGTAATCTTCATCGGTAATTTCATAATCATCATCGCAGTCTTCATCAGGGTTGCCGACGGTAATTTCAAAATTTTGATGTTCCGGACGTTCGGAGCTAAACTCGTCTGATGAAGAAGAACTTATTGGCAAAGATGTACTGCTACTAGCCACTGCATTTTCATGAAATTTTGTTTCGTCACTTTTTTGCTCACTTTTGTGAACCTTTCTATAAAAAGATCCACTTTTTTTAATTTTTTTCCACTTATCACTGATGTCCATCTCTAAATTTTTAACTTTTACGAATTTAAATTTTAATATTAAGAAAAAAATTCATAAAATCTATTACTTTCTAAAATGACAACACACAAAGGAAAGAATAACGCGGCTTATGATCAACGAAAACAGAGGTGGGAATTAATAGAAAACGTCACGTAATGTTATGTAAGGTAACGAAATTCTGTATTTGTGATTCATAATCAAAAAAATATATTGTATTTTAATTTTTTTATATTTTCACCTGTTGTTCCTTGAGGTTGGAAGTGCGGGCGGAAGTGTGGGCTGAAGTGAGGACGGAAGTGAGGACAGAAGTGAGTGCGGAAGTGCGCGCGGAAGTGAGCGCGAAGTGAGGGCGCAAGTGAAGGCGGAAGTGAGGGAGAAGTGAGGGCGGAAGTGAAGGTGGAAGTGAGGGCGGAAGTGAGAGCGGAAGTGATGGCGGAAGTGAGGGCATAAGTGAAGGCTGTTCCCATAAACTGCACTTTAGCCGAAATTAATAAAAAGCTTGCATTAAATAAGACCTTGAGCGGGGGGTTGGACATTTGTCCGCGGGACATTTGTCCGCGATTTGTTTTTGTATCGCGGACATAAAAATGACATTTGTCCGCGATTCAAAATGTCTTTTGTCCGCCGCGGACAAATGACATTTTCCAAAATGTCATTTGTCCGCGATAAAAATTAATCGCGGACAAATGACATTTTGCAAAATGACATTTGTCCGCTAAAAATCTGAAAAATCAAGCGCGGACAAATGACATTTTGCAAAATGACATTTGTCCGCTAAAAAGTTAAAAAATCAATCGCGGACAAATGACATTTTGCAAAATGATATTTGTCCGCTAAAAATTAAAAAAAGCAATCGCGGACAAATGACATTTTGGAAAATGACATATGTCCGCTAAAAATTTGAGGCTAAAGTGCAGATGACGTGAACCAATCAGAATCGGCACAACAAGAGAGGGTGGTGGGGGGCGGCGGGCGGGCGGGTGGACTGGTGGTTGGTCAGTGGGATTTGCGGCGTCAGCCGCAAATCCCACTGACCAACCACCAGTCCACCCGCCCGCCCGCCGCCCCCCACCACCCTCTCTTTAAGGGGCAAATCGGGCAAAAAAAAAAAAATTGCATATACAAAATGTATGAACAATTTGGGGGGACTCTACCCCTCTTCCCTTTTCCAAGCTTCAGACGATTCTGAGTGGTTCACGTAATCTGCAGTATCTCCAAAATTGAAAAATCAATCGCGGACAAATGACATTTTGCAAAATGACATTTGTCCGCTAAAAAAACTGAAAAATCAATCGCGGACAAATGACATTTTGCAAAATGACATTTGTCCGCTAAAAATCAAAAATTTCAATCGCGGACAAATGACATTTTGCAAAATGACATTTGTCCGCTAAAAATTCGAAAATTCAATCGCGGACAAATGTCATTTTACAAAATGTCATTTGTCCTCTAATTTTGGGACATTTGTCCGCGGCGGACAAATGTCATTTTACAATCGCGGACAAATGACATTTTGCAAAATGACATTTGTCCGCGAAGTTTTCCATACAAATTTCATCGCGGACAAATGTCCCGCGGACAAATGTCACGGCGCCCCTTGAGCGCATTAGTGGACCAAACACTAATTAAAATCGCTTGCAAAATTAAATCGCTTGTATTTTTAAATAATAATTCATGCTTTTGGTGTACTAATACTCTGACGGCCTCAAACTTAACTACTTTTATGAAATAATTGTACCCACACAATAATTGTTTTTTCTTTAATTTTATATTTTTTTCCGCAGCGGATAAATTACCGTGCGGAGATAATTCATTTTAAAAATGAATTATCTCCGCCAAAATTCTGAATTATCTTCGCGCAGAGATGATTCATTTTGAAAAATAAATTAATACAAAATTGTTTGTTTTTATTTTAACAAATTAAAAAAAAATAAAAAATTTTAAATTCAAATGTTTGCCAATTTGAAATTATAAAAAAAAATGTGTACCATTGGAAACTAATTTTACAATAAAATTATTCATATGTTACATATGCAAATTTAAATTATGAATTTTTGTATGAAAAAAATTTTTTTTTTGAAAAAACAATTTGTTTTATATAAGTTTTTTGAAGGGTTTTCCTTATTTTAAGCCCTACTTTGGCCGTAATTGCGATATTCCTAGTTTTGCCGAAGAAAATCCGTTTATAAAATTATAAATCAAGTTATATTGTATTTTTTTCACAAGAATAACTTATTATATTATGGGAAAAAAAGTACTGATAAAAAAATTATTCTCAATTGCAAAATAATACCTGTAAACATTTTCTTATTATACATATTAATTATTTATTATCATTATTTCTAATACACATAAAATGTTATTATTATTTTTGCTTATATGGATTTTTATTTATGGCTAGAGAAAATGAAAACACAGGCCACCAACACATTGTGATGCCTTTTCTTGGAGGCATTTCTTGTAAATAAAAAACTAGTTAATTTAGATTTAAGAACTTTATTGTCTGACGTTAAAACTTAGAATGATCTTAATTAATTATGCTAATTAGTTTATATGTTATTTTTCTATGCATGCAAATTGCATGCATAGATCATAAAGAGAGAAACATAATGGAAAATGGACTGGAATATAACATATTTAAGAGAGTTTTTAAGAGAGTGTTGGTATGCACAAGTGCATACCAGAAAATTCATGTGTGGGAAAATATTTGGCTTGTTATATGAGATCCACTTGAATTAAATATTAACATAGATAATAATGATAAAATATGTTTATGCAAACATATTTTATCGTTAGAAAATAAATTAAAGTCAAGTTTTAATACTTGGAAATATTTGGATTTATAATTTGAAACTTTGTTCGGAATTTAAAGTACAGTTGCGTTTAATGCAACATGTACAAAGTAATGGGTGTGCCAGGTAAGTATAAGACGTAAGTAGCAAGGATTAGGTACAAATGTACCACGGGATGTACAAGGTACGTAAGATTCGGTACGAATGTGCCACACCTACCCCCTTTAGAAGAATGGACTTTAGGACATTCTGAGAAATTGTCGTAGTTAAAATTTACTATGTTTCTTTCTCTATTATATTATTACAATATTTTGTACAATAATATAAAAAATTGGAAAATACGATTATATCCTTTAAACAACTTAATAAAGGATATTTTTACTATAAATTTATTTTCATAAAAATTTTTTTTTTTTTTTTTTTTTTTTTTATATATATAAATGAAATTTATTCTTACTATATTAAAAGTAAGAAACTAATTTTTTACTATAAAGTATTACATAAAAATTTTTTTTTTTTTTTAAATATTATGATATATAAAATAAATTTGTATATATGTTTATATATATAAAGAAATTTGTATTATAATATTAAACATAAAAAAAAATTTGTATTAGTTTATTATATAATATGTTTAATGACGTCATTATTAAAATATTCGTGAATGATAAGATTTTGCCTTAGAATGTAGTTATAAACTAGATTTTTTTTTTTTTGTTTATTTTTTCCTATTTTTTTTTTTTGTTTTTATTTTTTTTCTCTTTTATTTTTCTTTTTTTTTTTTGTTTTTCAAATACATTTTCCCTATGATTACATTTATTTTAAAGAAATTTGTACATTTTTATTACATTATGTTTACCTTATGTCTACAAAAAAAAATTATTTATAGTAAAAAAAAATATGTGTCTCCTTCTTTTTTTTTTGTTTTTTTAATTTATCGAAGGATAACAACACAAAAATAACCTACCGATAGAACTATATTTAGTTTTGCATAGCTATATATCTCTTGTTTTTTTTTTTATAAATTTTTCTTATTTATTATTATTATTTTTTTTTTTTTAATTATTTACATCTATACAAGGTCCTTTTTTCTTAATAATAATAAATGGATTAAGTTAAGTTTAATATAACGATGTATTTAGTTTCCAATATTTATATACAAAAAAAAATTTTAAAGGAAAATTAATTATTTATCAATACTATAGTTTTAAATTTATAAAATTATTATAAAGAAAATTAAGATAGGTTTATATATTATCTAAAGTTAAAAATATGGATATCCACACACACACACACACATACCTAGTAATAAACTTTTGTACATATTTTACATGTAAATTTTCTCCTATTGATGGAACAACTTTAGTCGATTTTTATGCACAGTTTGAGTTTTATTATTCTCATCGCTAACCGTGCAATTTGTATCTTCAATTTTTATTATGGTGAAGGGTCCTTTAAAAAGAGGATCTAACTTATGCCTTGCACCTTCTGTTACATTTAAAATAACTTTGTCAAATAACTTAAAATTTGCTGGTTTTGAACTACTATCATAAAAATTTTTTGTACTTATTTTAGATTTTTGAACCAAATTTTGCGCTCTATTCTGGGAGACTTGCAAGCGATATTTTACCTCTTTTTGATAAGATTCCAGATTGTATAAAGGATCTACATTTGCGTTATCCAAAAAATCAAATGTTGGTGGATTCTTTGCGAACACTAATTCAAACGGACAATAATTGTGCGTTGTAGAAGGAGTAGTGTTAAAGCAGTAGGTAAAATACTTGAGATATTCGTCCCAATTTGTCTTATTTGTATTAATAAATGAGCGTAAATACTCGTTTAATGTTCGATGGCTTCGCTCGATCGTTCCGAGGGTCTGATGGTGGTATGCCGTCGACATTTTGTGTTCAATATTTAGTAGTATTGCTAATTCTTTTAAAGTCTCATTTTTATATTCCGTACCCAAATCTGTTCTTATTTGTTTCATGGGGCCGTATACTAATATAAAATTGTCCACCATTGCCTTAGCAATTGTTTTAGCTGTTTTATCAGGAATAGGGACTGTTACTAAGTATTTTGTTAGGTCGCATATCATTGTTAATGCGTACTCATTACCGCTTAAAGATCTTGGTAAAGGGCCTACCGTGTCTACTATGACAATATCAAAGGCTTTCTGCGGCGTAGGAGTTATAACAAGTTGTTCTTTATTATTAGTGCTAGCTTTATTCTTTTGACAACTTTCGCATTTCTTAATATACCTAATAACATCCTTTGTCATGTTAGTCCAGTGAAATTTATGTCTAATTTTTGTTAAAGTCCTCATGATACCTGTATGACCTCCTTGAATAGGGTCGTCGTGAAATTTCTTTATTATTTTCAATTTTTCTTCATTATCATAAATTTTTATAATTTTCGCAGTTAGCGCTATACTCATATTTTTAATTCTTAATTCCGCAATTTTCTTAAATTCTTGGATCCGTATTAAATGAAATATTTCATCATTCATTGATAATTGTAACTTTAAAATTTTACGATTGCCGGCCTCCTTATCTAGCCTTGAAAGAAGCTGATCTAAATCGAGCTTCCCATTAGCAATGTATTCTTTCATGCATATGCTCATAATTATTTTATTTTTGTATTTTAAAATTAGTTTAGACTTATCTGAACTAAATAACAAGCGGATAAAATTTCTAGTTTCACGAATATCAGTACATTCATATATTTTTGGTATCAATAAGGTTGTATTGTCACGGCTGGTTTTGGGTTGCTTATTTTCATTATTAATTTTACGCGAGTCGGCGCGAGTTGTCATTTTCAAAAATTTTATTATCCTGTAGGTTTTTTATGTCTTCAAAGTCAATCCTAGATAGCGCGTCAGCTCCGTTATTGTCTTTACCTTTAATGTATTCAATCGTAAAGTCAAACTCTTCGAGATCCAATCTCATACGAGTTAATTTAGAAGATGGATTTTTCATAGAGAATAAATAGGAAAGAGGTCTATGATCGGTCTTTACTAAGAAGTGTTTTCCATACACGTATGGCTTGAAAAAATTTATTGCCCAATGAATAGCGGCAAGCTCTTGCTCAATAACGGATTTATTTTGTTCACCTTTGGTGAATGTTCTTGAAGCGAATGCGATGGGTAACTGAAGGCCGCCACCTTCCTGGCTTAGAATTGCGCCACATGAGATTTTACTAGCATCGGTAGTGATGCAAAAAGGTTTATCAAAATTAGGATATTGTAGAATTGGCGGTTTTAAAAGAGAATTTCTTAAATATTGAAAAGATTTTTCGCATAAATCCGTCCATAAAAATGGTACATTTTTCCGTGTCAACCGAGTTAAGTGATATGAATACTCCGCGAATCTTGGTACGAAGCGTCTATAATAGTTTACGAAAGCCACAAATCTTCTTGCTGAGTCGGCGTCGTGCGGTCTAGGATAATTTACAATTTTGTCAAATTTTGAGTCGTCAGGTAGTATTCCGTGGTCTGTGCATTTATGCCCTAAGAAAGTCACGTCATGTTGGAAAAATCGACACTTGTCGGGGTGAAGTTTGAGATTCACATCTCGACAAATGGAGAAAACATCTTCAAGATTCTTTAGCATATGGTTTTCCGAACAACCAATTATAATCAAATCATCCATGTATAGGAAAGCTTTTGAGGGTGTTAAACCTGAAAAGGCCATGGACATCATTCTTTGAAATGAATTTGGGGCTATTTTAAGGCCAAAAGGGAGGCGTTTGAACCGAAAAGAGCCGTTTTCGGTGGAAAAAGAAGTTATGTCCCGTGAATCTTCGTCGAGTTCTACTTGAAGGAAACCTTGTGTAAGGTCTAAACTTGAAAAATATTTGGCTCTGCCCAATTGATCTAGGATGTCATCAATTCTAGGCAAGGGATATTTATCGGCAATTAACTTTTTGTTGACTTGCCGGAAGTCTATTACCAGTCTCCAGCGTTTGTCTTTGCTGCCAGGTAATGATTTTTTAGGAACCAATAGCACTGGGCTATTATATTCCGAAGCGGAAGGTTCAATAATGTCATGTTCCAGAAGTTTTTCAACTTCTTTACTTATTATCTCTTTATGAGTATGGGGTACACGGTAATTTTTGATGTAAACCGGCGTTTCGTCGTTAAGACGGAGTTTTTGCTGATAAAAATTATTGAAGGTAATTTTCTCTGTCTCGGGTGAAAAGATGTCGATATATTCAGTACATAGATTTGTCAGTTTGTCTTTTATAAAATTTGGAAAGTTTTTGGATAATTTGTCTAAAATGTCTGCTTTACGTGTTCGTTTAGAACCTGTAGATCTGTAGTGGTCACACTACTAATAAGTCTAGGGTGAAACCGACAAATATATTAAGACTTTTCCACCAGAGGGAAACATTATCACACACAACACTCTCACTCCAGTTTTTACTTTTCTTTGATATAAGAAAATAAAAAACGAGTTAGTTGCACGTTGAATTTCAAGAATTACAAAAGTGAATTTTAAAGTAATTGCTGTGAAATTAAATCTAAATTGTAAAACTTAAATAATTTAATAGTTAATATTAAATTAATAATAGAATAAGCATAAATTAATAATAAAATTATAATCCTAAAAAATTATAATAAAGTAATATTGTCAAGGATAAAAAGATTGCGTTTCACTTGTCTAACTAGATTGGCCGACGCAACCATCGCCTAACGACAAGAACTACATTGGTGACCCCGCTTACCAGATAATCTGGTCAAAATTCATTTTGCGGATCACACAAGCTAACACGCTTGGCAACTAATCTGCTCAAAAATTCAATTTTTTTAAATCTAAAAATCTGGCAAGAACATTATTTTTTGAAGTCCACATTAGAGTTCACACATTAGAGAACCTACTCATAAATACCAAAAATAATTAGAAAACAAACATGAATTTCTATAAAAACATAAAAGCTGTAATATAAAAATCAATCATAAAATTTTTAAAATCCAAAAAAAAAAAAAGAATCATCGATAATGAAGTAACCTTCAAATAATCTTGGAAACAATTTACAAAAATTTTAATTCGACAGTTATTTAAAAACCATAGAAAAATAAAAAAAAAAAAAAAAAAACCTAAAAACAATTACTAAACAAACACAATAAAAATTTTCAACACATATAATAAATTAATTTCAAAAATCATTGTGCATTTTAAACTAACACATCAACATAATATTCATCATTTATCATTGTAAGTGTGCAGCAGTGATCGGTAAGCCTTACAACTTATATTATTATTCACCATAGTTTTGCGCCCACTATAATCACCATACAACACACACATCAACAACATAAATGACAAATGCCAAACTTTGTTTATTAATTTTTTTTAGACTTCAAAATAAAAACAAAAATTATTAAAAAAATTGAAACTTTTTGTACAATTAAAATAAATAATAAAATTTGTTACCCAATTTGAAAGAAAATAAAAATAATTTCAACAACACAATAATTATTCATAAAAACAATTAAATTTTTTTAATTTTAAATTTTTCCTAAAAATTTTAGTTCCAAATAATTAGCAATTTTTTTTCAAAAAGAAATTATTTTTATTTTTTTAATGCTGAAATAAAACACAACAATTAAAATAAGATTATATGTAACATTTTACAATATTTGCAACAATTTTAATAGTGAATAAATTTTTTTAATTTATTTTCAAACTACAAATTCAAAATTATTTTTTTTTTTGCATTTAACAGTCAAAATTACTGCATTACAAAATAAATCTTATAATTTTTATGACATTCCAATATAGAATTTTACTGTCATTATTTAATTGAATTAATAAATTAAACTTAAACCTAATAAATATTATTAAATTTATTTTCAATTCAATTTGTATTCTCGAGAAATAAATTTTTCTTGAAACATTTTAAATATTTCCTTGATATATTTTAAAAAGTTATTAAATATTTTCAAAACATTCCAATTCAAAATCATAACGTCACAAACGACAAAACATTAATCTTGAACATTAAGAATCATAACAATTTTTTTTATCGATAATACAAGTTGAATTCCTTATTTATATTATCTACATATATTTTATAAAATTATATTAAAACTTTTATTGTTACATTCAAATAAGAATTTATTTAAAATTATTATTATAACTCATACAAACTAGTTGTTTTACGTTTATACAATAAAACCACTTTACAATCACGCAATAAAATTTCATTGATTTTTAAAATGATACTTCGAACATCGAAATCCATCAAACAAAAAAATTAATTTATTAAGCTTGATTCAATATTTTTGCACACTAAACATAAATTTCGCGTTATTTAAGATAAAACAAATTTGGGATTAATTCGTATTTTCTCGTAATTTCTTAATTACAAACACAATACACTTTAAACTTAAATTTAATATAATTAATTTTTCCTTACTTTCGACATTCAAATTTGATTTTCAATTTGCAACTCCATTTTTTTTCACAAATCAAAACTTTTAAAAATTTTTTTTTGATTTTTTCAAAAAAAAAAAAAAAAAATCGTTTTGATTTTCCAAGAATTTTTAGCTTTTAATTTTCAACTTTAAAATTTTTTTTTTGACTTTTTCAAACATTTTCTTTAAAAAAATCGTTTTGATTTTCCAAGAATTTTCAGCTTAAAAATTTTTTTCTAAATTTCTCAAAAATTTTAAAGGTTTCAACATTTAAACAATTTTTCCCCATAACTCCAAATTACCTTTACTCGGAATAAGTCTTTTTCATTTCTTTTAAAATTTTTCTCTCGAACAAATCCTTTTGAATAAATTACAATGACAGATAAAGGTACAGGTTCAGGTACAGGTTCAGGTACACGTTCAGGTACAGGTTCAAGTACAGGTTCAGGTACAAATTCAGGTACAGGTGCAGGTACAGGTTCAGGTACAGATACAGGCCCAGACCCAAACACAGAAACAGGTGGCACCACAGTAGATAACCAAACTATCGGAGCTATTACTGTAAGATTACCACCTTTCTGGCCCACGAACCCTGCCACCTGGTTTATACAAGCAGAAGCGCATTTCGCGGTACACCGCATTAGACGCGACGAAAGTAAATACTTTCTTACTATTGCAGCTCTACCTCCTGAAACCTGTGATTCAGTTATTGACATTCTTAACGACCCGCCACTTACAGATACATACGAAACTTTAAAGGCATCATTAATAAAAAGACATTCGATATCAGAAAGTAAAAGATTAGAAACACTCATAGATAAAGCAGAGATAGGGGATAGAAAGCCTTCAGAAGTCCTAAGATCTATGACTCAACTAGCTGGTTCAGCTTTTAATGAATCTACCATTAAAACGCTATGGATAAGAAAACTGCCTCAAGTAGTTAGAGTAGCCCTTATTGCAGTAGGCGAAAAGCCTATCACTGAATTAGCTAACATAGCCGATAAAATATATGAAGCTCATCACAACGTTAATATCTATGAAACATCGATACCGAAACCTAGTTGTGCTCACGATTCGGATACCAACATAAACAAAAGACTTAGTCGAATTGAGGCAATGATAGCCAAATTAGATATTTCAAATTTCAATCGTAATTCTCGCGACAATAGCAGGAATTTTAATTCTAATACTCGTTCAAATTCAAATTCTAACAAAAAATCAAAAAACAATTCACACAATCGTTCACGCTCTGAATCGAACAATAATGACAAAGTCTGTTGGTATCATCGTAAATTCGGAGATAAAGCCAAGAAATGTAAATGTTCAGAAATTAAAAATGACCCAAAATAAAACGCCCACCAGTCATAGCGGCTGACGGGACGGGCACACATAATAGCCGCCTTTTTCTTCGAGATGAGTCAAACGACATCACATTTTTAATCGATACTGGAGCTGATTTATCAGTAATCCCATTTAAAAATTTTCCATTTTCTAAAAAAAATTCAGATTTCATTTTAACTGCCGCGAATGGTACAATCATCAATACGTTTGGCACAAAGTTATTAAAATTAAATATCGGCCTCAAACGAGATTTTATTCATACTTTTATTGTAGCTGATATCGATCGTGCAATCATTGGCGCCGATTTCTTGAAAAACTTTGGTCTTTTAGTCGACATTAAAAATAAAAAATTAATAGATCCTCTTACCAACATTTCAATCAATGCTTTAACTGTGCTAACTAACACCCCTTCGCCTAAACAATTTCTAATTGAAAACGAATTTACGAATATTTTAAAAAAGTTTCCGAAAATCACAAATCCACCAAATTACTTCGAAACTGTCCAACACAATGTAGTACATCACATTGTTACAAAAGGTCAACTGCCTTGTTCTAGAACTAGACGTCTGGACTCCGTTAGGCATGAAGCCGCCAAAAAGGAATTCGAATTAATGGTTGAACTGGGAATTTGTAGAATCTCAGATTCCTCTGCGTCTTCTCCTCTTCACATGGTCAGAAAGAAAAACAGCTCTGACTGGAGACCATGCGGAGATTACAGACAACTTAATACGATAACAATTCCGGATCGATATCCACTACCACATATACAAAACTTTACAATGAACTTACACGGTTGCAAAATATTTTCGAAAATCGACTTAGTGAGAGCTTATCATCTCATACCTGTCGCAGATGAAGACATTTTTAAAACTGCAATAACAACTCCAACAGGCTTATTCGAATTCACCCGAATGCCTTTCGGTTTGAGAAACGCAGCACAAACTTTCCAACGGTTCATTAATCAAGTTTGTAAAGGGTTAGATTTCGCATTCGTTTACATCGACGACGTATTAATAGCATCAGAAGATGTAGAGACTCATAAAAATCAATTAAATCAATTATTTGAACGTTTTTCCCAATATGGAATAATCATCAATTTATCTAAATGTGTTTTCGGAGTACAAAGTTTAAATTTTCTCAGTCATCAAATCGATGCGAATGGTATTTTTCCATCAAATGATCGCATTGACGCTATTAAAAAATTCCCAATTCCAAACTCGATCAAACAAATTCAACGTTTTATCGGAATGATAAATTTTTACCACAGATTTGTACCAAATCTATCCGATCATTTAATTCCTATCTATACTCATCTGAATCATTTAAATAAAATTAAAAAGCCTGCTAAATTTTTCTGGCCTGAGGAACTTAACGTTCATTTTGAAAACGCCAAATCCGCTTTGGCAACTGCAACAATTCTTGCGCATCCAGCCCCGAATACCCAATATAGCATCACGACTGATGCGTCCAACAGTGCGTTAGGAGCTGTCTTGCAGCAATTCCACGAAAAGACCTGGAAGCCATTGGCTTTCTTTTCTAAAAAACTTACTACAGCAGAACAGAAGTACTCCGCTTTCGACAGAGAACTTCTCGCCGTATATGCTTCGATTAAACATTTTCGTTGGGCGGTTGAAGGACGTGAATTCACAATATTCACGGATCATAAACCACTCATCACAGCCATTAATTCGAAGACCGAACGCAGTCCCAGACAAACTAGACATTTGGAATTTATCGCACAATTTACTTCAGATTTACGTCACGTAAGTGGAAAAGACAACGTAGTCGCAGACACATTATCCAGATTCTCAGAAATCGCAGTTACTAATGAAAATAATTTCTCTCTCGAAAATATTGCCAAATCTCAAGAAAAA
This sequence comes from Hybos culiciformis, assembly GCA_964007475.1. NCBI lineage: Eukaryota > Metazoa > Arthropoda > Insecta > Diptera > Hybotidae > Hybos > Hybos culiciformis. Next base: position 30,052 of record CAXFZM010000518.1, read on the forward strand.
GACCCCGATTTACTAAAATTCTTAAACGATAAGACACCAAATTCAACTTATAAAATTGAAAAATTAACCATTTCCAATGTTACAATCTATTGCGAAGTTTCAACTTCAAAAATTCGTCCTTTTATTCCAAAAGAAATTCGACGTCCCATGTTTAATTGCTTACATAACATGTCACATCCTGGAATCAAAGCAACTAGAAAATTGATAACTTCTAGATACTTTTGGCCAAATATCAATAAAGATATCAACGATTGGACCAAATCTTGCATAGCTTGCCAAAAATCTAAAATCTATCGTCATACTAAATCTCCATTAGAACATTTTAACATTCCGTCAGGACGATTTGAACACATCCACTTAGACTTAGTAGGACCATTACCAATATCGGACGGGTGCACAAATATCCTAACTATAGTAGATAGATTTACACGATGGCCTGAAGCTTACTGCATTCCTGACATAACCGCAGTTACAGTTGCAAAAGTTTTTGTTACAAATTACATTTCTAGATTCGGAACTCCAATTCGTATAACCACTGATCAAGGTTCACAATTCGAATCTAAATTATTCACAGAACTCACTAGGATTTTAGGAGTACATAGAATTAGAACAACAGCATACCACCCACAATCGAACGGGTTAGTAGAACGTTTCCATAGGCAACTTAAAGATTCAATTAGGGCAAAAGACAATCCAAATAATTGGGCTGCAGAATTGCCAATCATTCTACTAGGTATTAGAACCTCTATTAAAAACGATCTAAAGTGTTCACCAGCAGAAATGGTATATGGACAAACACTTAGATTACCTAGTGACATTTTCTCAAACGATACCGAACTTACAGACACCGACACATTGATTAAGAAATTACGAGAAAATATGAGAAATCTACTCCCAACCAACACTAGATCAAAAAGGAACACAGATTTTTTCTTTCCTAAAGATCTTAACTCATGCGAACATGTTTTCATAAGACAAGACAAGATAAAACCCACTTTATCTCACACTTATGAAGGTCCATACCCTGTAATCAAGCGACTGAGAAAATATTTCGTAGTTTCAGTCAAAGACAAACACACTTCAGTATCCATCGATAGGTTAAAACCAGCATACATCACGGATGACTGAATAATAAAACTTTTCATTTTATACAAAATTTTTCATCATTTCAAAATTTTTTTATTTACATTAATTCGATGTCAACTTATAATTTTATAAATCATACTTATAATAGTAATTACTGAAATATCAAATCATTTGAATACTAAATTTAAACAAAATTATATTGAATTCAAATTTTGTTTCATTTACATTATATAAAAACATAATACCATATAGCAATTATTTTAAAATTTTTATATAACAACTTCACTCAGCGGAGGGTGATGTAGTGGTCACACTACTAATAAGTCTAGGGTGAAACCGACAAATATATTAAGACTTTTCCACCAGAGGGAAACATTATCACACACAACACTCTCACTCCAGTTTTTACTTTTCTTTGATATAAGAAAATAAAAAACGAGTTAGTTGCACGTTGAATTTCAAGAATTACAAAAGTGAATTTTAAAGTAATTGCTGTGAAATTAAATCTAAATTGTAAAACTTAAATAATTTAATAGTTAATATTAAATTAATAATAGAATAAGCATAAATTAATAATAAAATTATAATCCTAAAAAATTATAATAAAGTAATATTGTCAAGGATAAAAAGATTGCGTTTCACTTGTCTAACTAGATTGGCCGACGCAACCATCGCCTAACGACAAGAACTACAGATCTATGGATTTCATAGTCTGAAAATTTTTCTGTTTGAATTTGAGGATTGTCTAAAAAAATATTGTGAGAATTGGTATTTAAAACATTTACGTATGGGGAGGATTTTGAAATTAAGGAATTTGGTATGAATACCCCTGGGGCTATCTCTTGATGAGGAATTATAATTTCATTCTCGTCTGGGTTTACGTTTGCTATGAAAATTTTACGAAGAACCTCTGCTCTTGCGGGTAAAGATAAAAAGTTTGGAGTTAGTGAGTCTTGTAGAATAAATGACAAATCTTCATGGTAATCGTCAGGTCTAAGAATTAGTTGGTCAGTATTTTTGTTAAAATCTAATAAACAATTATATTTTTTTAGAAAGTCCATCCCTATTATACCATCCGTAGGTATAGGAAAACTTGGATCGACTATTTCAAACTGATGGGCAATATGAATGTGAAAATCAGCCCCTTTGCAAATTATATCTGTATCTACAGTTCCCTGGGTCTTTATCGAATTCCCCCCTACTCCACTTATCGTGGATACTTTACTATAATTTATTTTAGCTGTTTTAAGAAGCTTGTCCGACTTAAATACGGAAATATCCGCTCCTGTGTCTACTAAGTAGGTATTAAAAACACCGCTCATTTCAGTTTTTAACTTTAAAAAACTCGTCAGATTTAAATTCATCTTAAAAACATTATTTTGGGGTACTTCGGGAACGTTGTTAATTTCTTTCTTTTTTCGTTTGTTTATTCGACCTGGTCCCCCCCTTGCTGTAATTGGGGACCGTTGTAGTTTCCCTGCTCGGGTCGGTCTTGCAAAATCATATTGCGCACGTTTCTGTTATTTGGCTGATTTTGCCTATCATTTCTATTGTTCGGTGCGTTGTTATAGTTTTGTCTATTATTTTGTCTGTAGTTGTTATTAAAATTGTTGTTGTCCTTAAAATTGTTGTTTGGTCTGTAGTTATTGAAATTATTATTATTACACAAAGATTGTACAGAAAAAATTCTATGGGGAATCTGTTATACCAGCGATAATATGACTTAGTAAAGCCTTATGAGTATCTTACGAACCCCTTATTTTACCATTTCTACCTTCTTATTTATCCAATTTAGTCTAGTAATTTTCGCCTTTTTTGGGTTTGTAAGTGCTTATGCAACATCAACAAGTCATCTGTTAGAATGAATAATCATTCTAGTAATGACTTCGAAAGTCCTTACAAAGCTATTTTGTTTCTTGGGTTCTTCGGAAGAATTTATTATTTTTATTTGTTTTTTTCAAAATTCAATGTCTCACTAACCCTTTGATAGTTTTTCAAGTTCTAGGGCTTTTTGAATAGGTAATTGAAAGTTGGATTTATGGTCACCAAACAACCTCAAAAATGTTGTAAAACTCACCGTTTTCGAGACATTTGAAAAAAAACAAAAAATTTCCTCTTTTTGGTCTCTTTTAAAGAGATCAAAATATGGTATCTTGGTATCCCTAGATTATAGATATATTTTTACTTACTTAAGTCAGTAATATAAAAGCGACTACAAGCCAATGTGAAATTAAAATTTTAACCAAATTAATTTTTTTTAAAAACAAAATTTTTTTTTGAGTTTTTCATTTTTGGAACGCAATTATTTCCTTTATTTTTTAAATAAAAAAATGCATCCAAAACAGATACAGTGGAGGTCCAATATAACGAATTACGATATAACGAATATTCCATATAACGTACAATGAAATTTTTTACATTAATGTCTCTAAATAGCGAATGTATAGAAATTTTAGTATCCGATATAACAAATTTTTATTCTTTTCTGGTTAAAACTTGAATTTTAAACAAAGCTAAGTAGGCGCAATAAAACACACTGAAGCTGTTCAATTTAAATTGGTGTGAAGCTAATAATGTTCCACATGCAGAAATTGCGATTCTACAAACTTTGCGAGAAAAAGCTAATATCTTAAGTTTAAAAACCAAAATTAAACAAACAAAGATTCATAATTTTTTTAAATAAAAATAAATTTCATTTTATAACTACAGTGGAGGTCCAATATAACGAATTACGATATAACGAATATTCCATATAACGTACAATGAAATTTTTTACATTAATGTCTCTAAATAGCGAATGTATAGAAATTTTAGTATCCGATATAACAAATTTTTATTCTTTTCTGGTTAAAACTTGAATTTCAAACAAAGCTAAGTAGGCGCAATAAAACACACTGAAGCTGTTCAATTTAAATTGGTGTGAAGCTAATGATGTTCCACATGCAGAAATTGCGATTCTACAAACTTTGCGAGAAAAAGCTAATATCTTAAGTTTAAAAACCAAAATTAAACAAACAAAGATTCATAATTTTTTTAAATAAAAATAAATTCCATTTTATAACTAATATGACTTTAAAAATATGCAAAACAAACATGTATGAATAAAAATGTATCTGTACTTAATAAAAATGTACTATAAATTAATGATATAGCTAGCTTCTTCTTTTTAGTTCACAAAAAAAATTTATTCGATATACCGAACTATTCGATATAACAAATCAGTCTGAACATTATATGATTCGTTCTAATGGACCTCCACTGTATAATTATATGAAATTAATTTTGATAAATTGCAAACTTCTTGGAATTTATTCGCAGTTAAGATTTCATTTCAGTAAGTCGAGTAAATTTTTTAAGAATTAATTCTAATTTTTTTAAACACTCAAAATAGTAAAGTGAAGAAGTGACAACAAAGTCAAAAAGTGAATGAAAATATAATTTGAAAATAGATAAGTTGATAAGTATTAGGGTTTCTGAAAACTCGGGTTTTCAGGACTCGGCGAGTCCGAGTCCCAAATTTTGAAAACTCGTCGAGTCCGAGTCGAGTCAGTAGTCAGGATCAAAAAAAAAGTTGCTAAAAATTTTATAAAATTGGAGTTATATTACAAGGAATTATATTACAAGATTTTCAAATATTTTTTGTTGGTCTTGCGAAGGCCAAGAACCACAAATCTCAGGTAAATCTCTTGTTTTATAATAAATAATTCTAATTTTAACAAATTTTAGTAATTTGCTTTTTTGAAAAGAGGTTCAAATGTACCTACTTCTATTTATTTTACTCATTTATTTACATAGCCGGGCAAAATACTTGTAATTTCAAAATACTGTAATTTGAAAATAGTAATTCAATTACATTTTGTAATTTGTAATGTGTAATTCAATTACATTGGCAGATTCGTAATTAGAAGAATGTAATTTTAATTCGTTAATTCATATTTGTAATTTGTATTAAGTAATTTGTATTTCGATCAACTTGTAATATCAAAATACTTTTACTTTCAAATTACTTAACGGTAAAAATTTTTCTCTTTATTTAACTGTAAAAGTCGTATGTTGCTTAGAAATTCAAAATAAATAAATAAATAGGCTTTCTTTTTCGTGTTTTAATTTCTTTTGTGTTTTGGTTTATTTTTTTTTTTTTATTTTTAATACTGGATAATTTGTAATTGTAATTTTGTAATTTGAAATTACATTATTGTAATTGGATCCAAAAATAGTGTAATTTCAAATTACTAATTTGTAATTTTTAATTAAACGAAAAATGTAATTTAATTTCAGTAATTTAATTTGAGGTAAATTTTTGTGTAATTTGTAATTTGTAATTTAAATTACATTCTCATGTATTTTGCCCGGCTATATTTATTTATTAAAAAAAAACTTTCAAAATAATACTTTGTAGATTTATTATTTGGACATTTACGCTTTATTTTATTAATTACTTTCTTGGCCTTAATAGCTTAATACGAATTAAGAAATTTGCCAGCAAGTCTCGATCTGATTTTATTAACACAAAAACCACCCTCATTTATTGCTAAACTTCTTTCGTTTGAATTTGAAGTTGATTTTATGGAGAACACATTCATATTACTTGTTAGTTTACCACTATTTCTAAAAAGCAAAAATTCTTGTTTCAGTTTGCTGTACATCGCAGATTCCTTTGGAGGTTCGGATTGAGCTGCGTTTTTAAAAATGAAATCAAGTTTTGATCGTTCTATGAGAAATTTTTCAAAAAAAATTTAAAAACTTGGACTGAAGACTCGGGAGTATCAGGGTCGAGTATCGAGTCCGACTAACTACCCAATACTCGTCGAGCCCGAGTCCGAGTCGAATCGAGTTCAGAAACCCTAATAAGTATCGAATTTAGCTAGTTTTTTCTTTATATATCATTTTAGGATCTAATTGAAAACTTTTTCAAAAGCACCAAGCATTCCTCGCACACACAAAAAAAAAAACTACGAGCCGGGCGGCTTGCCAATAACTAATTTAGATAATATGATAAAAATCCTAAAATTCATGTGAATCGGTATGTGTATAGATATTTTGCTAACTTTTTTTATTCAAGAATTTTATGCTTTTCGTCACAAAAGTCTTTACTCTACCTTTTTTGTATTTTGCAAGTCTATTTTTTTTATTTTAATAATGGAAATAATATGAGATATGACAACAAAATATATGAAATCTTTACCACTTTCATTATTATACTTATTTTTACTATTCCATGACGACGCATCGGAATCTTTTACAAAATTATTTGTGTTCGTATTCACAAGCTCGCTATTTCCTAGCCTGAGTTTTTCGGAAGATTTGCACGAATGAATTTTAGAACTGTAAAAATTCAAATTCTTTGATATCGGATAGTAATTCTAGAATTATCCGGCGGATACCGGATAACCGTATAAAAATAAACAAATAATATTGAATCTAATTATAATTACTCAAAATAATCCCAAACTGATGACACTGGTCTTTTTAATGACATTTTCTAGGGATAATAAAAAAAACCTTTAAATATTTTAATTCGAGAACTAAAACATAACATAAACTTTTCTATGTGTTTCGTTTTAAAAAAAACTTTATAAAATTGCACAACCAAGAAACTTTATTATATTGATTCAACAAATAACTATAAAAATGCATAGCTTGCTACATAAATTTAAAATTTTTCAAAAATTATTACAATGACTAGCCTACTTTGCTTGGAAAATTCAACAAATTTAATTTAAAAACTTAAAATTGCTAACCGTGAGATTTTTAACGGATATCGGATACGGTTAAGAGTATAAATAACCGCGGATACCGGATACAGATATATCCGTTTTGGAAACCCTAGTCTCAGAGTAATGAATGATTACACAGTAATTTTTTTGAAATTGACACAAGGTAGTTTCTAAGCGAACAACGTATTGCTTATCATCCAAGCTGCATAATCCATGTGTGAAAATAGATAAAAAAAGTGATATTAAGATTTTTTTGAAATGCTATTTTGTTGAGTGAATGAATCGTAAACGGTGAGTTGAATACATTAACATTTAGTTTAAATCTTATATTTTTCGAATTGGTATGGTATTGTGATGATATACAAGTCGAAAAATTCGAGGTGACCCACAACCCAGCCACTTTTTCTTTTCGACATTTTTTCACGTGCTCACAAAATAGTCATACATTTTTTTGAGTTTTTTGAATCACTATACTTTCTTCGGAGAAAAGTTGCGTAAGAACATATGATTTTTTGTGTTTCGCGGTTATAACAAAAATTTTTGTTATAACCGCGAAACACAAAAATTCGATTTTTGTCATTTCGCGGTTATAACAAAAACTTTTGTTATAACCGCGAAATGATAAAAATCGAAATTTTGTGTTTCGCGGTTATAACAAAAATTTTTGTTATAACCGCGAAACGAAATTTTTTCAATTTTTTGCCATATTTTTTCGCGGTTATGACAAAAAAAAAATGACATTTTTCGCGGTTATGACACTTTTATTTTTTATTTCGCGGTTATGACAAAAAAGTTTCGCGGTTATGACATTCGCGGTTATGTCATGTAGCCGCATTTCATGTGTATTCACGCATATAATATTCCATTTAGCGTTCTAAATTCTATACTACTAAATACAACATACCGACCACATGCCCATTAAAATTATTGGCATTGAATTTCTTTTCAAAGCGCAACACTAATACAAAAAAAAATTGTAGGGTTCAAATGAAAAAATTAAAAAAAACTTAAGAAAACTTAATAAAAACATGCAAAAAATTTGATGTCCCATTTAAAATGTAAGAAATATATACAGCTATTTTGATTTTAAATATAAAAACGATACAAATTTTTGAATTATTTTTAGTATTTTAAGTGGTAGGTAGATAAAATAATATATTTTGATTTATTTTAGCTAAGGCCTTCTTCTCTACCTATAAGTTTGAGATTCATACGTAAACATTTATTCCCTAAACTAACATTCGACTTGAAAACATATTTAATATATTTTAATGTGCATGTCTTCGGTAAGTTGTATTTACATTCGCAAATTTAGCTCGGTAAATGGTCCATTACATGCATCAATACACATGCCGTTATAGGGAAATGTAAATTGTATTTACATTTCCCTGTGATGTAAATTGTATATAAATTTCTCTATATGGTATTTACATTCTTCATTTTGAACTGCGTAATACTATAAACAAAATAATATCACTCACACTCACAATATTTCTCTCCTTTTATCTCTAAAGGAAAGAAATAAAATAAATAAAATTAACGTGGAACATTTCCCAAAGCTTCTTTTATCTGTAAAAGAGAGAGAAATTAAAGAAGGATTAACGTGGAAATTTCCAAAAGCTTCTTTTATCTGTGAAAGAAAGGGAAATTAAAGAATGATTAACGTGGAACATTTCTTTTATCTTTATTTTTTATTATAAATTATCACTATATTCTCTCTTTGCAACTACTCCTCACATGCACATTACAGCAGTATACAATACATGTTAATCAAATTTGTTATACAGCTCGTTGTGTATACACACAAACAAATAGACACTCATCAATATTATATAACTCGACCTTCGGTCTCGTGATATAAATATGACTCGTGTCTATGTGTTTGTGTGTATACACAACTCTCAAGAATAACAAATTTTCATACCATGTATTGTAATCTTCTATTTCATGTACATACTTACATATTTTTACTTTATATGAAAAATCAATTGTTTTAGCATAAAAACACAAAGTAAAAAATTATATATGTATAACTTAAATTATAATATGTATACATGTAGGTATTAGAAGTACCATATATTATAATTATATCTTTAGTAAAATTATCTTAATTAATGTACATACATGTCAAAAAATTTCTATAAATACATGCATATGTAGGTATATGTATATATAATATCACTGACTTCTCTATATAAAAGACGAAAAATCAAATTTTTGTATGAAAAATTTATTTTTATTTTTAAAAATAATTTTTTTTATAAGAAAAAGAAGGACTTTCAATTTGACATGTAAGTATAAATTAATATTAATAATTTTTTTAATTTTTCAATAAAAAAAAATTGCCAAAAATATTACGGAATATGCTAAAAATTCGTAATATTTTTGGCAATACAAAAGAAGAGTGTTTAAAACCCTTTTGATAGGGGGGACCCCTGTTCAATTTTTTTTTTTTTTACGAAAAAAAAAAGATTGAATGAAAAAAAAAAATTAAGAAGAGATTCATTCTAATTCAGAACAGTACAAACAAAACCCTGTTGAAATTAATGGTCGGTATAATAATAAGTCTTTCTAAGTGAAAATATGAATTTTTCACATTTACGCTTAACATTTTATTTTTATTGTTTTAGGTATTTTTCTATTTTTAATATATTTCTGATATTAGTTAAGATATTAGTTAAGTTAGTAATAATTTTGATTAATTTGTGAATTTGAATAAATATTTTATTTTCATTGTTTATATGTTGTTTTATTCATAATTGCTTATTTTGAGGGCTTTTAATTTTTTTATTATTATTTTGATACATAGGTATGTCGAACTTTCACTATCGAGATAACAAAGCCGCCAATCTTCGCACATTTTAAACAATATTTAGATTCAAATATTTAAAAATATTTATATTCTTCATATTATAAAATTTCTAATTATTTAAATTTTTTTTTTTTTTTCAATGTAACAAGTTTTTTTCTACAGTGTATATTTATTTTGGTCGAACCATTTGACAGATAAAAATTTCTATGTGTAGTCTTTATATAGAGAAGTCAGTGATAATATAAAACAAAAAACAGGATGTTACTTGGCCAAAGTAACGTAAACTCCTAGCAGTGCTGTGTCAAAAAACAAATGTCAATAAAGGTACCTGTCAAAATAATTTAATAATTTTTGGAAAAAGTCCGGAGAAGAGTTTCCTTATTTTTAAACTAAGAAAAAAAATATTTGGAAAAAAGTAAAGCGAATGATTTAAAAATTTTTATTTCAAGAAATAAATTTTAAGATGTATTATAATTCAAAAATTAGGAATTCAAGTAAAAACCGTAAAAACTTAACGTAATAAGCCACTTCAATCAAATAAGCCACTTCTCAATCAAATTTTCTTCTCTTGGGAACTTAAAACATGTTCTCTGGCTGTCAGTTTTTCCATTTTTACTCGGATTTAAGTTAGTATTACAACCAGGAATACAACATTTTCTTACCATTTTTCTTGAAACTAATAAAATTTGAAGAAAAAAAACCAATAAGATTTTGTAAATTTTATTTCAAAAAACAAATAAAGAAGTAAAAACAAAATAAAGTATAATAAAAGGTTAATTATATAAATAAATTTGTACCTTAATTAAATAACAATGAACGACTGATTAAAAGTTTACTATTGATCAATTCAATTTCCAATAGGATTTTTCTTCTTTCTGTAAAATTTTAATTTTTTAATTAAAACTGTTGACTAATTTATCTAAAAAAATATTACAAATTATTTTAAATTTATTAAAGAATAACATACTTACTTGTGATATTCTTAAGTTTTTATTAAATGTTATAATTTTATAGATTTATTCGTAAACCTATAGCTATTTTGCATTTTTCCATACAATTTATATAAAAAATCGTGTTTGACAGGTGCCTACTTACACAAACATAATTTGACACAGCACTGCTAGTAGTTTACGTTGCTTTGTACTTGGCTGATGTTTAAAATAATAACAATTCTTTTTTTTCGTAATTTCTTTTTTACATCTTTCTTTTTTACATTTTTGCAAAAAAATATATGTACACAGGGTTCCCCTTTCTCTGGAAAATCTGGAAAAGCTGGAAAGTCAGGGAAAACGAAAACAGTCAGGGAAAGTCATGGAAAACAAGAGCGTTTTAAGGTAAATCAGGGAGTTTTAACCAAAATTGACAAATTTCTGGAAAATCGTCTTCTGAAATTTAAAAATAAAATTTATCATCGGTGCAGACGCCGACGCGATCATAAATTTTGAGCGACCGCAAGGTTCGCAGCGACGTTTTTTGACCTAACAGTAGCGACAAATTTTTAGGTGAAAGCGATCGCTCGCAGTCATAGAAGTCTCAAAAAAATAAAAAGCAGTGACGAATTTTTTTTAATTTTTTTTTTTTTGCGCTCTCTCTCATGTCCGACAACTTCAGCTTGTTTATGCTGGGCATAACGTTGTTTTATAACCTTAAATTCATTGTTAAATTTGAATTTGGCGTGGCTTATTTATATTGATTTAAAATTTTGTAAAAAAAGTGAAAAAAAATTGTTTAAACGGAATTTGTATAGGAAAAAAGGTTTAAAAAAAATTTAAAAGGATTTTGGCCTGATAAAAAGTTTCAAAAAAAGTGAAATTTCTTATAATTTCTTATTATAAGTTTTTAAAGACATAATTAAACTGAAAATCGTAAAGTGTTTTAATTTTAATTAAAAAAAATCAAAAGAAAAAAAAAATTAAATTTTTTGAAAGGTACAGGTGTACCTCCATAAACATTTTTTGGTGGATTTTGGATGCGGATTTTTTTTGGCATCTAATTAATTTAATGTAAGTACACTTTATATAATTAAAAACTTTTTTAAGGTGCCGGTCGTCGGGTAGGGGCGTCGGATAGGGTACCGCGCGCAAAGGCATTAAATAAATTATTTATTTTATTTTTATTTATTTATTTCGAAAAATTTAGGTTATATAAAAATTGAAGGTGATACTGCAGATGACGTGAACCTCTCAGAATCGGCTGGAACTTAGAGGAGAGATATTAGAGGCCATGACCAAACCCCCAAAACCGAAAAACGTTCTTGGTGCAAAGGCCCCGATTCGGAGATTGGCCCCCTAAAGTTTTCATTTAATTTTGTTGGGAAATTTTTTTTTTGCCAGATTGGTCCTATTTTTAGAAAAAGGATAGGTGGGTGTCCCTGACGGAAGATGGTCAGTGTACTACCTTCACAAAAAAAAAGGATATATAATTCAAACATAAAAAGAATTATATGTTTTTAATTCAAACATAAAAAGAATTATAATAAATTAAAATCAATTGGTGGCGGGACTGGCCACTAATCGATCAGTTTGGAAGAATTTTGTTTTGCGAATTATAAGTAGACACTTTACTTAACATGAATTTGGTAAGCGCACATTAATTTTTAATTCAAACATAAAAAGAATTATAATAAAGAATTATTATATTTTATATGATGAAAGACAAATAATAATTTAATTTTTTAGAATGGATTTAAGCTCGGATTCGAGTAGTGAGGTTGATGACGATGTTGAAATGGCAAACAGCTCAGATGTAGCATCGGGCAATGTACCAACCCTTTCAAATTGTCCCGATTACGAATTGTTTCTTAAATCAATTAAAAGAAACGAAAAATGGAAAAGTAATGTTAAAATTAATTTACATAGAAAGAATAACTCAAACTTTTCGTCAATTGCTTGGCAGCATTTTGGACACCTTACCGTCAAAGATAAAACCTTTTTTAAAAATAAAGTATTCTGCGTTGATTGTTTTAAAACGAGTGATGTTTTTCAATATAGGATTTCTAAATATCGTAAGAAATTTAGAAATATTCAATTAAAATTATTTTAATTGTACAGATCAAATTAAAGAAAGAATGGTCATTGACAACGAAATGGATCGATATTTTTAAATTTTAAGATGATTATTATTTGCGTAAACGATCTATAAATTTTTGGCAAAAATCTATAATATTTATGTTAGAACGCTAATCTGTACAAGTTTTTATATAATTTTTTACGATCCTACTTTCATGGATTCATAGATCTATACCTATAATTGAGTTGTCAGGTTAGTTAGTAGTTTTTATTATAAAAAATTTAATTTAGAACTTCCATGTCACATAATTTAGAAATTATGAACAAAGTATTTAAAAAAAAATATTAAAATTCTAATTTGTTAATTTTCTGTAGTAAGATGCTTTAAGTTCAATTATTATTTATTTTTCAATACATATATTTCAAAGAAAAAAATATAAATTATTATGAACAAACATAAATTTTGTATGTGATCAAAATATTTTAGATCTATGCAAAACACAGATTTAAATTAAAAAAAAAATTATGTAATATTTGTTATTTATGAAAGAAATATTATGTACTATATGAATTAAAAGTAATAAAAAACTTCAAATCTGATTGTTATTCTTTGTTAGATTAATTTACTGAAGCAGGATAAAAAGTAAGTTGGAATTGAATGATACACCAATTTGTACTTTTAAATAAATTTGAATGATCGCGGATTAAGCCCAACATTTTTTAATCAAATCAATTTAGCTTGTTAAGGTTCCTTATTTATACAGCAGTAAAGGGAGCAACAATAATTGTTTTGTGAATATACTGATCTTACTGTAAAAAAGTATTTAAATTTTTTTTAGTAGTATTTATTCAAACCTCTATTTATTATGAAAATAATTATACATTTACATATTCCTTTTAATATTTTTTGAATTTTTAAAAATTTAATTTAATACCCATAAAACATTTTGATGAGGTACCCAAAGTTATTGTGGACTTACAAATTTTTAAGCATCTTTTATGTTTTTTGTTAAGTAAATATTTTACAAAGAAGTGTTTTTACGTAGAATGTTCTACGAAGAAATGTTTTACGGAGAAATGTTTTACAAACAAAAATTTACGAAGAAATATTTCGAAGAAATGATTTACGAAAAAAAGACTACAAGTTGATGGGTTACCAACATTATAAACATTACAATTACATTAAAACAGCAAAAAAATTCTAAATCAGATTGTCTAACTTGTCTAATTTTTCTTACGATGAATTTTTTTTATTGTTATAAAAAAAAGGCTCACGGTTTCAGCTTTTAATTTCTACATCTAATATCATTGTAAAAGTAACACAATTTTTTCGATTTTTGTAAAAACATTTATTTTTATATAATTTTTGCATTATTTTTAAAAATTAATGTGTATGCATTGAATATTAAGCGGAAGTGCTAACAAAATTTATATAAAGGTACATTTATAAATTTTTATCAATATTACTATTTTTCCCGAAAATTTTGAACAATTTTATAATACACCAAAAAGCCGACATTGAGCTTACATTTCCTAAATTAAGTTTTTGATTACATTTTAATTGAAATAAGAAAAATTATCTTCTTTATGAATTCTTAGAGTTCAAAAATTATTTAATTTGCCTCAAAAATTATAAAATGTACATTTATACAATTATAAATTATACTAAAAATTTAATAAACAAAAGAATAGTTTTAACTTCTCATTCAATTTCAAGCATCACATTTCTTGCTTAACTTTGCTTAACTTGCTAATCGTTTTATCATCTAATGCTAATCTAATATTTTTTTAAAGCACTTGCATTACCATCATTATTCTTTTCGTGATTTAACATATTTAGAAAAATAAAAAACAAAAATTTTTGTGAAAACTATTAGAGATAAGTTAGTTTTGTGAAATATTTTAACAAATTGAAAACGTAATATTTGTTTGATGTTTATTTTTAATATTAATGCTAGTAGCATAGTATTAAACCTTTCAACCATTATCTTTTATGTTCAATATACTTACTAACCATTTTGATTATACTACGGATTAGGTAGATACTTAAAAAATTTACAAAATTCATATTTTATAAAATTCTACAAAAAAATTAAACAATATTATTTATACACAAAAATAATAAAAATAATAATGTACATGTACTCTTATAATTAAAACTAAATTATAATTATTATTGTTTATAAAACTAGTCGTTTTTCAGTTGTTGTTTTTCTCTATTTTCTTTTTGGTAACTTTTAATATAAAATGCACTAAACATATAAGTGAATAATCCAGCATTAAATGTTAATAAAGCGGCAATTGATTTCGGGAATTTGTAATCAGGTTGAAATTGTATTTGTAATGTATGAACAAAAATAATCATAAATTGAACCTGAAATAAAAATTGGTAATATTTAATATTAATATGTCTCTAATAACTGACAAAATCCCAACGAGTTTGTTATTGAAAATGGTAGTGGATTCATCCAAATTCCGGCCTTAATGGCTTACTTTTGTACATGGTTTATAATCCTGAGAACCGCAAATTATATAGTGACATGAAAAACACAACTATTTACATTTATTTGCAGCTATTTGAAATATTCGGAACTATTTACACATTTGCAAAGTATAATCATTTAAAAATAATCATTTAAAAATTTGGTGCGATTGCGAATATAAATAATATAAAATATTTAAATCTGTACAGGGAATGTATTTTTTTTTCATGTAAATAAATGTTTACATGTATATGTAAATAAATGTATATACACAAAAAAAAATTTTTTGGTAAAATTTCTAAAACTGTTCTGGAAAAAAAAATTTTTTGCTCTGGAAAATCAGGGAAAGTCAGGGAAAATGAATCTACAAAAAAAAAGGGGAACCCTGGTACATATATATATAATAAAATAAAATGAAATAACTTTGTATAAAACAAAAATAAATTTAAGAAGGTAAAAAATAAAACAAATTAAATAAAACATAACGTAGTTTTTAAAGTAGGCTAGTCATTGTAATAATTTTTGAAAAATTTAATTTGTTATGTAGCAAGCTATGCATTTTTATAGTTATTTGTTGAATCAATATAATAAAGTTTATTTAAGAAAAAACACGGTTGTTTATTTAAGAAGAAACACATAGAAAAATTTGGGTAAGTTTATGTTATGTTTTAGTTCTCGAATTAAAATATTTAAAGGTTTTTTTTATTATCCCTAGAAAATGTCATTAAAAAGACCAGTGTCATCAGTTTGGGATTATTTTGAGTAATTATAATTAGATTCAATATTATTTGTTTATTTTTATACGGTTATCCGGTATCCGCCGGATAATTCTAGAATTACTATCCGATAACCTCGGTTACAGAAAATCCGGATATTTGGAAACCCTACATGTACATATGCTGAATTTTTATTTATTAATTTATTTAATCTTTTAATGGCTTGTTTTAAAGACAATCATTGCTCTCTACATTAAACTGACTATATTTCTCACGCTTAATGCGGAACAAAATCGGGACATTTTTAGTTATTCGCAAATATCTCGAAAACGGTGCGTTTTACAGCATTTTTGAGGTTTTTCCAACCTTCGGTGACCATAAATCCAACTTTTAATTACCCATTCAAAAAGCCCTAGAACTTGAAAAACTATCAAAGGGTTACTGTGACATTGAATTTTGAAAAAAAAAAAATAAATAAATAAATAAATAAAAAAATAAATAAAAATAATATTTGTTTATATTTTGCAAAATTCAATATCTCACTTTGATAGTTTTTCAAGTTCTAGGGCTTTTTGAATAGGTAATTAAAAGTTGGATTTATGGTCACCAAAGGTTGGAAAAACCTCAAAAATGCTGTAAAACGCACCGTTTTCCAGATATTTGCGAATAACTAAAAATGGTCAGTTTACTCTACATATAAATATATTGTTTAGCTAAAACTTACATTTTCCAAAATAAAGAAAATTAAACATTTTTATTATGTATTGAAAAACTGAAATAGAAGAAAATCTGATTTTGATCTCCAATTTGATACCACTATATTATTTATATTGCATTAAATACTCAAAACTTAATTCAAGAGCCGGAATTAGAAATACCGTTTTCAATTTTTACAACAGTTAAACTCAATTCTAGGAAAATTTTTCACTAATTAAATTTTGAATGTTTGAATAAATGAATCATTTTAATCGTCAAATTAAATTTATTATTATTAAATTATCGATACGGAATTTTCCGCATGCATTCCAAATTTAAATACTTCATTCCTGGTTAATTGGCGGATTTTAAAACTATGCAGATCAAGGTCAAGATTCAAAGTTTTAAGAAGGCATAAGAAAAATTAAAAAATAGTATACATAAAAAAAATAAATAAATGAACAAAAATAAATTGAAAAATACAGAAATATTTCTCAAAATATATTTATTTCTTTCCTGATTTAAATTTTAGAATTTTCCTTAAATTCTGTTATCAATTTGAGTTAGCTAGGTTCTGAAGACCATGATGAGTTTCAGTGGAATGTCAGAAGAATTCAAAAATAATCACATATTAATTTTATTAATTTCGTACCTGTATACAGATGTAACATGCTTAATAAGTACTATGCTACTGATATACTAGTCTCATAATAGTACAATAGAATAGTTTGTTTTTATTTCAGATTTAAGGAATTAAATTTAATGTGCATGTAATTGGTAAGTTGTATTTACAATCGTAAATTTAGCTCGGAAAATTGTATATTAACATGCGTCAATACACCTGTAATTATTTAATTGAGTAAATTTTATTTACATTCTCCGTATTAAGTAAATTTTATTTATTTTCTTCATTTTGGTTGGTTGGTTGGTTAAAGTGGCGGATCTACTCAAACTAGAGTTGATCTCAATTAGCGCTTGCGCACCGTTTTGACACCACTCACTCTCGTAACCTAGTCTGGTACCTAACACAGACCATTAAACCCACCCCGTGAAGTTAAGAAATTTCATCACCTCCTTGAGTTTGGTTGTAGCCAGCACATTTAGATCCTCGACGAAATAGTCACCTAATGTGCTTTTCCTGATTCTTGCTAGAGCCGGGCATTTGCAGATAAAGTGGATGATAGTTTCTTTTTCATCCTCATCTCCGCAACTGCGGCATTTTTGGTTAAATGCGATCCCTAGTCTTGCGGCATGCTCGCCAACTGCCCAGTGACCCGTATAAACCGTCGTGATTCTAGCAATATCCCTACGAGACATTTTAAGAATTTCCACGGTTCTTTTTTTGTCATAATTCGGCCAGGTTTTCCTTGCCGTGCTACACGTAGATAAAGCCCTCCATCTATTGCTTGCTTGGGATAAATACTTCTGGTATACAGAGTTCATAAATTATCAAGTGAAGATAATTTAATAAATTATCTTATCCCTTATTTTTCTCTGCGTGGAGAATTTAAAGATAATTTAAAAAAGAAAAGAAAAGAACAAGAAAAAATAATACATAAAAATTCCCTTCTCTTTTGAGAAGGGATAAAAAATTATAATTTATCGTGGTGAATAAGAAAATATCGGAAGAAAGAAAATACAAAAGAGAAAAAAAAAACGTTTGCGTATTATTTTTAAATTTTTATATTCAAATAGGAAGTTGTTGTTTGGTTTCTACAATTTTGATAAAAAGAAAGTGTTTTTTGGGATAATAGTTTTTATTAAAAAAAAGTAGAATTTAAATAATTTAAAAAAATAATAATAAAAACTTATCTGTTAAATACAATTCAAATAAATACAATTAAAAAAACAGAGTTCAGCGAAAATATTTCAAAAATTAAAAGGACTACTAAATAAAAACAAATTTATTAAGTCATTAAAATTAAAAATCAAAATAATAAACAGATCAATTAAAATTATTAAGCAAATTAAAAAAGAGATAAACAGTAAGTATTGTATAACTATCAAAACTAAAGTCATTTATAATTAAATTATCCAACTTTTGAAAAAAAAATAAATAAAAATAGAAGGTGTTAAGTTTTTATAGCGCATTACCCTTAATTTTTAAGACTTTTTAAACAATTTTTTCTCCATATACTCAATATATCAAACTTCGAAATTTCAAAAATGTCAAGAAAACGTAAATTGAATAATAATTCAGAGGAAGTGTTGAAATTTTTTGAAGAAAAAGATGAAAATTTTTTTTGCACAATTAATAATTGTCAGGCAAGATTTAAAACTCTTGTTATGGGAAATTTAAAGCGACATATCTCTTCACTACATCATGAGATTTCTGATAAGATCGGTTTAATTAAATTAAAAAAAATTAAAAATAAAGAAAATATCTTGAAGATTTCAATGACCAAAGAAAAATTTTTAAAAAGTTGCTTGAAAATGGTAACAGTAGACAGATTACCTTTTAGAGCTTTAGACGCCGAAGGTTTTTCTGAAATTAAAAAATCAATATGTTCGGAACTTAATGTTACAATTAATTCCATTACAATTATTAAAACAATATCTTTGGCTGCTGAAAAAATTAGAATCAAAATTTCTGAAGAATTAAAAGATAGAATTATAAGTTTAAAAATTGATGCAGCAACACGTTTAGATAGAAGTATTTTGGGCATAAACGTCCAATACTTGAAGAATAATAAAATTGAAGTTTTAACCTTAGCAATGGTTGAACTTCAAAAAAAACATTCGGCTGAAAATTTGAAAGAAGAAGTTTTAGGTATCTTGCAAAAATTTAATATTAATATCAAACAAATTTATTCCTGTACGTCGGACAACGGTGCGAACATGATTAAATGCATTCAGTTATTAACTGGTTGTCAAAATGATGCATTGGTTTCTGAAAATTAAAATATTTTCGATATCACAAATTCGTTTTCTGACTTATCTGATAGCTCTACATCAATAGGTGATGATCCAAAAATCGACCTGGAACCATCTGAAGTTGATTCAAATCTTGAGGCTAATAACATCGAATTAATAGAGAATGCATTTCGTAACATTCTAAATTGTATAAGATGTGCACCACACACTCTACAACTTTGCATAAATGATGTTATTAAACAACACCAAAATACACTAAAGCAAATAAGATTGGTTGTGAAAGAAGTAAAGAGTGTAAAATATAAGCAAATATTTTTATCAAATAATATTCAAAAGCCGAAATTAGATGTTATTACTCGATGGAACTCTACCTTTTTAATGTTAAAAAGTATATATATGAATAAGTCATTTTATGAGGAGTTGGCTGAAGATTTTGATGATTTACAAATTAATGTCGATTCTTGGGTATTCATTGAAAATTTTTTGGAAGTTTTTGAATCATCATTTATTTGTTGTAAAAAGTTTCAACTTCAGCAATTAACAATGGGAGATTTTCTTCTTGATTGGTTTGAAATGAAAATGAAAGTTAAGCAAGTGGAACAAAATAATTTAGCTGAATCATTTTTGATGTCAATAGCCGAAAGAGAAAAAAAATTGTTTAACAATGACGCATTCAGAGCTGCTATTTACTTGGATCCGAGATTAAATTTCAATGAATCGCGAATTTTATCTGAGGAAGATAAGCAAAAAGCTGAGGTAGACTTTTGAAAACGTTGGCCTTTTTTTTATCTATAATTTTTTTTTTTTCAGGATCATTTAAACAAAACGTGGAAGCTGATTCAACAGATTAGTAACGAAACACCTAAACTTGTAGAAAGTACATCAAATTTAATTAAAAACGAGTTAGATTTTTTTATAGATGAAAAGTGTAGTGTGGTGGTGAAAATTCTAAAATTATTGAATCCATCAATATGAAAAAAAAAATTATAATCTTCGTTTTCAAATCAGATGTCTATCTTCCTCTAATGTGTTAGATTATTGGCAATCGAAGAAATCCACTGATCCAGAGTTATTTCAAGTTTCTCAAGTAGTTCTTGCTGCTCCTGCCGCACAAGTCAGCGTTGAAAGAGCTTTCAGCGCATTAGGTTTAATGTTGAGTTCCTTAAGAACTAAAATTCAAAAAGACAATTTAGAAAATATTTTGTTGATAAAGCTCAACAAATATTTTTTAGATTTAATTCAATTAAATGAACAATGAATTTAATATATCTAACGTCTTTGAAATTTTGAGTATGTAAATGTCTAAAAATCATAAACTAAAAAAAAAATAAAAAAAATTTAATCAAAAGTTGACTTAATTTCGAATTTTATTTACAATTTTCAGTGTTAAAATAACTTTGTGTTTAATTTTATTTCAAATAAAACTTTTACAAATTTTAACATTTTATATAAAATAAAACAAGATTAAATTCATTTAGAAAAAAAAAATTTTTTTTTTCTTCATTTACAAATTTTTTTTCAATCCAAACAAAATAATTTTTTCTAAAATAAAATAATTTTTAAAAAAAGTTTAAATTAACTTGAGTTTTAAAAATATTATATTTTGAATAAAACTAATTTCATTTATAAAATTTAATTTTATTTTATTCAATAAAACGTTCTTCTAGCGATTCGTAAGCTCAACCTTAAAGTTTTTCATCAAGTACCTGGTGTAAGAAAAATTGCTTGAAAATAAAACAAGCATAAAAAAAAATTATAAAATTTCTTCTAAATTATCATTTGATAATTTAAGGAAAAAATAACAAAAAAAATAAATTATCTTCGTTTTTTCTTTGTTTATTTTTCTTATTTTATCTTGTCCTCTATTTTTTCACTTTATTTTTTCACCACTTTCTCCTTATCATTTGAAATTTTATTTTAATTTCTCTTTCTCTTACGGATAAAAGAAAAAAAGGGGAATATATTATCGTTATCTTCTCCTATCTTTTTCTTTTGAAGATAATTTAGTGAACTCTGCTGGTATATATCTCTTTTGATTATGTTTAAGGGCAGATGTACCTGTTCTGCGAAGCAGGCTGCCAAGTTTGAGCCTGTCTTGGCTAGCTCATCTGCCCGCTCATTCCCCTGGATATCTCAGTAGTATAAATATGTATGTTCGAAATCAACCGGACCGGTTTTTAACCGGAATCGTATCAACCGGTTTCAAAAGCTCAACGATAAGTTTTTCACCACAGCTGCAAAAGCTTTTATAGTAAAGTTTAGAACCATTTTTTTCTCCCTAAGTTTAAAACTAACCAGTATCTCTCTATAAAATAATAATATTTATAGCATACATATAAAAAGCACGATTATTATTCTGTATTAAGATCACTTTTTTTTTTATAAAACACAAACTGCATATTATAAAAGTTCTTAAACTTTTATAATCATTTCTAACTGTTTTTTCTTAACATTGACTTTGATTCTTATTTATTACTAAAGATATATAAATAAGTTATGCAATATTTTTACTTGACTTTGTGCTTCATTTATTATTAATAAAAAAAAGATATTAACATAAAAAATGTTAATATTGTTGTGCACAATTTTTTTCATCAACTTTATTTATTCTCAATATAAAAACATGATAACGTAAAAAAAAGATATGTTCATGGTTGAATCGAACTGGATAAAAAGCATCGCTCAACCAGACCGGTTTTTTAACCGGAATTTTTACACTTATATCAACCAGATTCAAAAGCTCAACGATAAGTTTTTCACCACAGCTGCAAAAGCTTTTATAGTAAAGTTTAGAACCATTTTTTTTCTCCCTAAGTTTAAAACTAACCAGTATCTCTCTATAAAATAATAATATTTATAGCATACATATAAAAAGCACGATTATTATTTTATATTAAGATCACTTTCTTTTTTTTTTATAAAACACAAACTGCATATTACAAAAGTTGTTAAACTTTTTACTAAAGATATATAAATAAGTTATGCAATATTTTTACTTGACTTTGTGTTTCATTTATTATTAATAAAAAAAAAAAAAAAAAAAAAAAAAAAAAAAAAAAGATATTAACATAAAAAATGTTAATATTATTGTGCAATATTTTTTTCATCGACTTTATTTATTCTCAATATAAAAACATGATAACGTAAAAAAAGATATGTTCATGGTTGAATCGAACCGGAGAAAAAAAAAGCATCTCTCTAACTTAATTATTTCGAAGACTTTACCAACTAAAATAGAGCGATGCTTAAAGAAGCGGATAACTTTTCTTCTATACAAGTACCTATAAGAATTCTTAGAAAAAATTTTTTTATTTCTTATTTATTGATATTTTCATTCATTATTATATATTACCGGACAAAAATATAAATAAAAAACAAACCGCATACGGTTTCATTAACTTTTAAAATGTTAAAATGTTCGAACCCAAGAAAAAGCGCGGTTTTTAACTGGATTCAAAAGCTATACGATAAGTTTTTTTTACCATGATTGAATAAAGCTTTTATAGTAAAGTTTATATTAAAACCCCTAAGCTTTTTTTCTCTCTAAGTTTCAAACCAACCGTAACGCTCTAACTTAACTATTTTTATTTCTGTAAAAACAAAATAACAAAAAAAAACTTTTATATTTATTTTTTATATTTTTTATATTTATTTTTTTGTTTATTTTTTTTTTTTATTTTTTTTTTTTTTTTCAATTAAATGAAATGAAAAATATTATATAAGAACATTTAATAAAAATAAAAATAACATTCAATAATTAATATTAACATTGTTATCATAACACTCTGTTGCATTTCCTTTTAAATTATATTAATAAAAATTATACAAAAAAAAAAAAAAAAAATTTCAAGAGTTTGAAATATTTTAACATGTCTTATTGGTAATAACATTTATTTGTTATTTAATTTTTATTGAAATTAAAAACAAAACACTCCTAAAATTATCATAATATTTTATTACATTTCCAATAAACGATCACCTTTAATTGATATAAACAAGAATTATAATAATACTTTGTTGCATTTCTAACATGAAACTTCATGTTTTATCATGACTTAATTTTTTTTTTGAATTT
Organism: Hybos culiciformis; assembly: GCA_964007475.1. NCBI lineage: Eukaryota > Metazoa > Arthropoda > Insecta > Diptera > Hybotidae > Hybos > Hybos culiciformis. The sequence goes on from CAXFZM010000518.1 coordinate 53,519, forward strand.
ACATTTCAATAAACGATCACCTTAAATTGATATAAACAAGAATTATAATAATACTTTGTTGCATTTCTAACATGAAACTTCATGTTTTATCAGGATTTGATAGTTATAAAATAAAAAATAAACAAAACAAAAACAAAAATCTTATAATTTATCCTTTCACTTTTCAGATAAAATTATTTACACGTGTTTTATAAAAAATAATATTTTATTGTCAACGAATTTGAATTAAATAAATTATGCATTTGTATAATCGAATGCACTACTTCAATTAGAACATATCTTCCATAGATATAACCTTTCAAATTATATTAAACAATAAACCTATAATCAATACAAAAAATTTATTCCATTATCATAATACTTTGTTACTATAGATGTTGCCTACCATAATATTTTGTTGCTATAGACATTACCTTGTATACTTTAATAAATTTACATAATAAAATGCATTACTTTAATTAGAAACTTAAGAGATGATGTTTTTTTTCTGATATTTTCACTTTTTTGAAAAAGTATAAAAAGACAGAACAAAATTTAAAACATCAGTATTCCTAAAATGGATTTATCTAAAAAATTAATAAACGTACTTAATAATAGCAACAAGCCTACACTAAAACTATTGGAAGAAAATAAAAGCTACAAAATAACTAACATAAAAGTTATTGATATCAAAAAAGACAACATTGGAAAAAAAGTATTGATTGAGCTGGATCAGAAATTCAAATATTGGCTACCATCAGACTATTCAGATGCATTGATAGAAATAGCTGAGTTAGAAGAAGAAGGAACCAACCTGAATATCAATGTAAAAAACATTGGCGATGGAGTGCTAACATTTTGGTAAAATATATTGATATATAAGAATTAAAAAAAGTGTATAATAAAATATGTAAAAACACAAAATTGAAATATATATAATCAATAAAAAAAATAAAAAATAAAACTTATGTGTTTTACTATAAACAAAGAAAAGAAAAAATGTATGTGTGTAAAATATGTGGTAAGCAAACAAAAAACAAAAATGAACAATTAGAACATTTAAAAAATGAAAGAAATATTCAATGTGTAAAATGTCACATTAAGTTTTGTTCAAAAGAAAGCTATAAAACACATTTAGAAAATGCTCATAAAAATAAAACAAAAATAAATAAAAATATAATTGATGCAAAGTTGTGCATAGCCTGTAATATAACAATCTCAAAAAAAAGATGGTATTTCCACATAAGAACAAACGCTCACAAAAAAAAGGCTGCTAAACAGCTTTATGAAAACGTAAAAGTGCTAAATGATTGTTTTGACAAAAAAATTCAAAGTTATATAATAGAAAATAAAAACGAAAATTTATTAAATATAAAAGAATTTTTAGAATCTCAAAAACATACAATAAAAAAATTATTAAATCAATGCCTTGAAATACATCTAGCATTTAAATTTAATTTTGAGCTTTTTGGTGAATATGTGAAAGCTAATAAGACAAACAATGAAACAGAAGAAATTATTGTAGATGTGAAATCATTCCAAACAAAAATGCAGTTAATTGAAAACGAGGAAAATATTGAACCTGTTATTTCGAGTTTGTTTGAAATAATTGAGTCAAAGTCAGAAGATTTTCAAGAGAAAGACAGTGGTTGGGCATTATTAAAAATTTTAAGTCTTGAAATCAATATTAATAGATATCAACCAATTCGAGGTTCCAGTTATATTAAACTACCTCTGTCTATCAATAAAAAAGGTGCATGTATTAATGTACAGAACAAGGATATATATTGCTTTAAGTGGGCGATTATATCAGCTTTACAGCCAGTCGAACAAAATAATTGCAGAACTATTTCTTACAATATTAGAAATATTGCTGATGAAAAAATAAAAATTCAAAATGAAAACATAAGTGAACTTAATTTTGAAAGGTTGGATTTTCCATTAAAAATAGAAGAAATTAATATTTTTGAAGAGATGAATCAAATGGTTAGTGTTAATGTTTACGGGATTGAATTAGTTCAAAATAATTATAAAATAATAGGACCATATTATCACACAAAGGAAATGAAACAATTTCACGTTAATTTATTATTGCTACAAGATAATGAAAATTATCATTTTGTTTATATTAAAAATTTATCTCGACTTTTACGATCACAATTAACATCACATACAAAAAAAGTTTGGATATGTCCAACATGTTTGTTACATTTTTATGCAGAGACCCGATTTGAACAACACAAACAAGAATGTAATAAAATTGTGACTGAATTACCAGATGAAGAAAATAATGCATTGAATTTTAAAAATTATCATCAGCAATCGGAAGTCCCCTTTGTAATTTATTGTGATTCCGAGTCAATATTGGTACCAATACAAACCTGTCAGCCTAACACAAACACATCATCAACATCAAATGTTCAAATACATAAACCAATTGCTTTTTCATATTATATATGTAGTTCATTTGATTCAACAATTAATAAATATCATGAAATTATAGGTATGAAAATTTTTATAAAAATTTTAATAGAATTTTATTTACATGTTATTTTATTTTATTTTATTTTTTTTTTTTCAAGGTGAAAATTGTGCAAGCGAATTCATTAAAAGTTTAGCTGATGAATGTCGGAAATTATTTTTAAAATATATGGTACATCCCAAAACAATGCTTCCATTAACATTAGAAGAAGAGATTCATCAAACAACTAGTACAACGTGCTATATTTGTGGTAAAAACTTAGGTATAGAACGAGTACGAGATCATAATCATTATACTGGTAAATATCGAGGTCCAGCTCACTCAATATGTAATTTGAAAATGCATGACTGCAAGTTTTTTCCCATTTTATTTCACAATTTTTCGAAATATGACTCACACTTATTTTTTAGAGCACTAAATACAATCCCAGGTATAATTTCTGTTATTCCTCTTAATAAAGAGGTTTATATATCTTTAAGCAAAACAATAGTTATTGATGAAAATAAATATTTTTATTTAAGATTTTTAGACTCATTCAGATTTATGCCTTCAAGCTTAGACGCTCTTGGTCGAAATTTAAATGAAAATGATATGTGTAACATTAAAAAAAATTTTCCCAACGAAGAACACTTTCAACTAGTAAAACAAAAAGGGTTTTTTCCTTATGATTATTTAGATGGAATAGAAAAGCTTAGTGAAACTTCACTACCCACACAAAGTGCATTCAAAAATCAATTGACAAATACCGCTTGCACAGATGATAATTATAACCATGCACAAAAAGTGTGGCAAGTATTCAATTGTGAAAATTTGATGAGTTATTTAAAATTATATCTCAAGATTGATGTGTTATTACTTGCAGACGTGTTTGAAAATTTTCGTAAAGTTTGTAGAAAAATATATAGTTTAGATCCCGCTCACTTTTATACTACCCCTGGTCTTTCATGGCAAGCAATGCTTAAGTACACGGATATAGAACTAGAATTATTAACAGATATAAATATGTTTAATTTTGTAAAAAAGGGAATAAGAGGTGGTATCAGTCAATGTAATCTTAGATATACTAAAGCAAATAATAAATATATGGGGGAAGATTACAATCCGAACAATCCCTCAACCTTTATAATTTATGTGGATGCAAACAATCTTTATGGGTGGGCTCAAAGTCAATTTTTACCATACGGAGGGTTTAAATGGGTTGAAAATGTTGAAAATTTTGATGTTACTAATTTATCAGATGATTCTGAAAATGGTTACATTCTCGAAGTAGATTTAGAATATCCGTATAATTTACATGATGATCATAATGATTTACCATTTTGCGCAGAAAATAAACCTCCTCCCAAGTCAAAAACCCCTAAATTGTTGACTGACTTAAATGATAAAAAAAGGTTTATAATACATTATCGAAATTTAAAACAATGTCTAGAAAACGGTTTAAAATTAAAGAAAATTTATAGAGTGTTAGAATTTAAACAATCTGATTGGTTAAAAAAATATATTGATTTAAACACTAAACTTCGAGCGGAATCAAAAAACGATTTTGAAAAAAACTTTTTCAAGTTATTGAATAATAGTGTGTACGGAAAATTTGTAGAGAACGTCGACAAACGTGTAGACATTAAAGTTGCTACCGCCTGGGATAGTTCAGGTAGACATCTTGGTGCAAGGGCATTGATAGCTAAACCCAATTTTCATAGCTTAGTTCGTTTTTCTGAAAATTTAGCAGTTGTTCAGTTAAATAGAGTTCATGTTACTTATGACAAACCTATTTATCTAGGGTTTACAGTACTAGAGCTTTCTAAAGTCTGTATGTACGATTTTCATTATAAATATATGAAGAATAAATTTGGTAAAAAAATATTATTAAATTATATTGATACAGATTCATTCATTTACACAGTTTACACAGATGACTTTTATAGAAATATTAAAAACGACTTGACTTTATATTTTGATACATCTGACTATCCCGCTGACAATCCTTACAACTTTCCACGAATAAATAAAAAAGTTTTAGGAATGTTCAAAGACGAAAATAATGGTAAAATTATGCTTGAGTTTTTGGGTTTACGATCAAAAATGTATACTTTTAAAGTGAAGGGAGAAGCTGAGGTTAAAAAAGCAAAAGGTATTAAAAAAAGTGCTATTAATATTTTAACACTTGATGATTATAAAAGAGCATTATTTTCTAATGATATAATTTATGCAGACATGCGAACATTTAGAAGCAAACTACATACACTATATACACAATCTCTTAACAAAATAGCTCTAAATTCAACAGATAATAAAAGAATTGTTCTGGAAAATAATATAAATACTTTAGCCTGGGGTCATTATAGAAGTCTATTAGAAGATTGTTTTAATTCAGATAATGATTTGGCTATGGATGAAATGATGCATTCAGTCTTATAATCACCCCACAGCGCGCGCACCCCTCGCGGAACCTCGCGGCTGCCGCAGAGCGGCAGCAAGCCGCGCCGGCGCGTCGCCCTCGCGGAAGGGGGGGGGGGGGGTTTATATATTAATGATATTTATAATTATAAAAAAAAAAAATAGTACAGATCGTTCATTGTATAATGTTACACATTGAAAAGCAAGAAATTGAAAAATTTTTATTGGATTATGGGGGTGTATTAAAAGAAAAGCATAAAGATGAAATAAATATTGTTTTGGAAAATCTTGAGGATGCATTAAAATCTAATCATTATTCTATATGTATTTTTAAATATACTTGTAATAATTGTATAACTTTATGTTTAAAATTATTAGATATTAAGCATTTAATGATGTTATATACAACATTATCTGATATTTCTGTATAAATAAAGTTGTCTTAAAAAAAAAAGTTTAGTTTTTTATTTAAGATGAACAAAAAAAAACAGGTTGTTGTAAATGAGTTGCATAAAAATTCACGAAAAAGATTTCCTCGTCGACGATTTATACAAAAAGGAATAAATGATACATGGCAAATTGATTTGGTAGACATGTCGGCTTACAAAAAGTACAATTCTAATTATAAGTTTTTGTTGACTGTAATTGATATTTTTAGCAAATATAGTTATGCTGAACCAATTAAAACGAAATCAGGTGCAGATACAACTAGAGCAATGGAAAAAATTCTTAAACGAAGTGCAGGAATTCCAAAAAATATTCATTCTGATGAAGGAAAAGAATTTTTTAATGCGCATTTTAAAGAATTAATGAAACGGTATAAAATTAACCATTACCACACATATTCAGTATTGAAGGCTTCTATATGTGAACGTTTCAATAGAACTTTGAAATCTCATATGTGGAAAATGTTTAGTCTTAATGGAAATTATAAATGGATTCAATTTTTAAATGATTTACTATTCAAGTATAATAATTCATATCATAGAACTATTAAAATGAAACCATCCCAGGTAACAAGTAAAAATGAACAACAATTATTAAGTACTGTTTATAACAAACCTAAAATTTTTAAACCAGGGAGATTTAAAGTTGATGATTATGTTAGAGTAAGCAAATACAAAGGAACGTTTCACAAAGGTTATACTCCAAATTGGTCACCGGAAATTTTTAGAATTAAACAGGTGAATATAACGCATCCAATTACCTATGTATTAGAGGACTACAACAAACAAACAATAAAAGGAGGATTTTATGAGTATGAATTACAGAGAGTGGCGGATGAAAATATTTTTTTAATAGAGAAAATAATTAAAAAAAAAGGTACAAAGGTTTATGTAAAATGGCTTGGTTTTGATGATAGTCATAATTCATGGATTGATAGTAATGATGTATTTAGTTCAGTAAAATGAGTGCTGTCGACAACACATCAAAACCACAGAATTTATTTCTATCATACGTCTACTTTTTAAATGATGATCACTCAGCAAAAATAACGGTAGGCATTCATCCAAACAGTTTCAAGACTATTATTACGATTGATAAATTTGGGAAAACATCAATGACATTTTCATACAAGTTATGGCATTACTTCAGTACCAGTATGATTGGAAACAAGGAAGCTGGTCTTTTAACTTTTTTATTGGAAGAGAATGAATGGCAAAAAGTTATTGATAACAGAGTGTTTTTATCAAATTATGCATATTTCAGTTGTTTAAATGAATTATATGTCCAGGATTATGTATTTGAATATTTTAATAAATGTGAATTTCATAACCAGGTGAAACTATCTTTGGATCATTTTTTTCTACCTAAATTCAATGTCACGTTTGATTATTGTAGACTATTTCATGAACTTTCACTATTTTTCTGAAATTGGATAATAAAAAATAAAAAAAAAAAAAAAAAAAAATCAATTATAATATTATACAATTCTGTTTTATTTTCATTATATAAATTACATTTTTATTTCAGGTAAAAATTAAACATTTTTTGAACTAACTTATCATTAGATACAAAATTGTTGGAATCAAACAAATCTAAGAACTTTTGGAGAGACATTCCTCTACAACGATGGTAAATGTACATGCAACAATATTGACCACACACAGTTGATCTGTCTCCCTGAAGCCGTTTAGCATTTCGTATAAAGCAATGTAGTTTTGTGTATTTACTAATTTGTTGAATAATGTTTGTTTTTATTGTTTGGTTCCCATAAGAATCAAAGAGTTCTATACAATCCTTTTTTGGAAAAAATAAAGAGATCCAATGTAAACCTGGTTTTGTTTCCGGATCTAAATTAACAACAATGCAAAATGGTCTCTGTTTTATGTTTTTCGGAATTTGGTTAAATGCAAAAACTCCCTTAAAATATTTTTTTGTGTGTCTATTCCTCTTCAGAATATTCGCTATTTGCAGTGTGTTCATCATCTTCAAGTATGGTTGATAAATCAAAGATTCTTGATTTATGTTTGATATAGTTCTTTAGAAAATCTTGTTTATTTTTTCCATTGACTAATACGACATCAAATTTTTTCAAAACTTCTTTTATATTGTTTGTTGTTTGCTCGTTTTCCAAATTCCCGTTGTGGGTTGGTGTTATACCTGTTGTTTTGTTTGAGGGATATTTATATTTATAGTCATGTTTTGAAATTTTATTTGACTCCTCAATTCCTACTACACTGACATTATGTACAAAATAAAGTGATTTATTATACGCAAAAGAAATGTCAACTAATGCGTATGATTTAAATTTTCCAGTCAACATTTTACAACCTGTACGTTCCACTGTCAAAAGTGAAATGAGTTTTTTAAATTAATTTAGAGTATTTATACATTTAAGTAAATGCTACGATTTTTATCAATTTCTATATTTGCATCAAACTCTCCATAAACAATGCATGTTAAAGTTTCCGCTAAAGGTGATTTTAGTTTAGCTTCAATTCGAATCGTTCCTTGGTTTAGTAAGCTTTGACATATCTCGTTTCCAGATCCATCTGGTGATAAATCAAAAGCTAAGATTGTGTAACCTTTTTCAAATAATTCTTTGGTCACTTGATGACCTCGGTCTGAATGATTAATACCCGTTCCACTGAATAATGTTAAATATGCTCTTGCCGCGCATGAGTTTCCTCCAGAAAAATTTATTTCAATTGGTGAGTTGGGTACTGGAACTCCATTTACATATAATTGGAATTGTGTTAGGTTGTGGTGATCAAAATGATAAGGATTCTTTGATCTTTTCCCATTGAAATTCTCGTTATTTGTTACACAAAACAATATAGTATTGGGTAGTTGTCCAATAAACACATTATCTAGTGTAATGTTTGATGTATTTGCTGTTACTGTAAATGTTTTTACCTCTAGTCGCTTGTAGTGATATTTTGCGTTTGTTTTTTCCAAAATTGCATTATGAGCTAATAAAATATTAGGATTAATTGTTACATGCCGCATATACAGTGTTGCTTCATGAATTTTTAAATAACTTTCATCTGTGTCTGCAGTAAACATGTAAAATTCAGGTTTTTCCATTGCTAGTGATATTCTTACATCAACATTATTAATTAATAAAGTTGGTGTGTTGAAAAAATCTACATTTAATTTACCCATGATTTCAACTATTGTTGAATTATTAAAATGTTTCTGACGATTTTTAGATCCGCTATTGTTATAGTCTTCGACTTTTATTTTATCAAGGTCCCAGATTGCTGCATCAAGGTGTGTTGAGCGCGCATCTGACCCATAGCTGAGCAATGAAATAAGATAGCTTTTGTAGTGATATAATGAATCTGATGTTGATATTGTTTTACCATTTAATGTTACTGTGCATTGTTTGATCATGGAGTGTAACAAATTATTTATAACACTTGGTTGTGGTAAAGCTTTATTGGTAGCGTCTTTGTCAGCTGAACTCCATGTTGTACCATCTTTTTTCAATATTTGAACTTTGAGTTTGAGATATGTTGAACCTAAATCTCTGTACGTATCACCATGACCAAGGGAAACAAATTCAATTGTAGATGGGGATGCTTCCAAGGATGCTAATGGACTATAAGCAACTTCTTCTGAGCGTAAAATGTTTGTTTGTAGTGGAGGAGATGCAAAAATATCCAATTCTGATTTCATACATTCTGAAAGTTTCATTTTTTTATTTAAAAATGTCTAAAACACGATTTTTTTTTTTTGTGTATGTTTTGTTGGTTTTAGCACGTTTGCTAACTGGTTCTGTTATTTCTTTTGCTTTCCTTTTTATAGTTTTTCGCAGTATTTTAATCGTTTTGTTTTTTCTTTTTCTTCTGATTCTACCCCCATACATTGTGTGTAATTCGTTTACTGCTGATTTACGTAGATTTTTTAGTCCATTTTGTGTTTGGTCTTTTATTGTTTCTTTTATGTTAGCTCCGGATGCGATTTCTGATATTATATTAGCACCTGTTTTTACTGCTTCTTGTCCAAGGATGCTCAATCCTGATGAAATTGCTGGTTTTAAAAATTTGAATAAACTTCCAAATAAATTTCCAAGTCCTCGTCCTCTTTGAATGCGGGGGTGATATCGCAATACTGGTCCTATTTCATTAATACTTCCCCCTGTTTGAGAGAGATAGTACTTAATGTATTCACGATGCATCTTTTTTGAATATGAGCTCCTTATTATATATGCACTATTATTTATATCTTCTTAAAATGTAAAACAATTTTTGTTGGATAATAACTTGAAACAAAATTTATATTTGCACCATACTGATCACAAATTTTAATTCCTATAGTTTCAAAAATCCCTTTTTCAATTTTCATATATTGTATGTTCTGAAAATGCGCTGAAAATTGTTTTCTACAGTTTTCAATGTTAATCGCTTTTAATGCCCGTATGTTATTATTACCATATATTCCTGGTTCAACAATATCTGTATATACTAATATCATACCGTTTTCTTTATCTTCATATGAATCAATTGTTTTTTGAAATAACATTGGTAATATTGTTTTATATTGTTTAGCGTTTTCTTTTTGTTCTAGCAATTTTGTTATTAATTCTTTAACTGAATATTCACCTTTTTTTAGGTAAAAATTTTCTTCTTCGAATGTTGTTGATATTCGAATTCCATTATTAATTTCTTTGTCAGTCAATTTTTTATATTCTGTATTATATGTTTCATCTGTGGTTAACAGTTTTGAAACTTCTGCATAAAAACTTTTTAATATTTCTTCTCTGGAAAAACCTTGACTGGGTGTTAAATTTTTTATAAGTGTTTTTAGAAAATTTATTTTCCAATCACCATATTTTAATTGAGCTTTGGAAGCTGGGTAAAATGTGTATCCAATTCGTTTCTTTACAGTTTGTTTCTTTTTTGGGTCTTTTGACTTAACTGACACTTCATATTGACCCAATGAAATTTCGATGCACTCGTTGGGGTTGTATTCATCGCGTTGTAAATAAGTATTTATAAAAATTTCAGCTAGACCTACTTTCCAGTTGTCGTTAACTAAATTCAAATGCTTAGGCATTTTATTTTCAAATGAAGATAATGTATTATTTTTATATAAATCTGTTGAGTCATTGCTGAACAATGTAATATAGAAGTCTTCTTGTTGATTCATTTTATTGGATTGTATAATTTTGTTTGTTGTTGTTCTATTTATTTCATTTCTGTCCATTGTTGTGTTTCTTTTGAACTTTTTGTTTTTTTTTTTCTTTCTGGATAATGAGATAATATGCTTGGTCTCAAAATTGTTCCCGATGACCGTGTTGTCTTTGGTCTGGTTAAAATTGGTATAGATATAGTATCACCACTGTCTGTTTCAAAAATTCTTTCGTTTAAATTTAACGATCGCCGCTCTTTGACCCTTTCTCCTGGTTTCATTGTTTCTTTTAATAATTTAATTTCTTCGTCTTCAAAATCTACTTCCATATCATCTGTTTCATCTTCTGGGTCGTATTCAAATACATCGTCTGTGGTTTTGTTTAAATTTTCGGTCTGTGATGTAGTATTTTTTCGTTCTGGTTCGTGTTGTATATTGCTATCTTTTGTGAATTTTATTCTGGTTTGTGTTTCAGTGTCCCTTAAATTATTGGTTTTTTTGTCTATATTTCGTGGTAATTGTGTTAATTCTCGTTTTTTGTTTCCATATTTCATTAAATTTTGTCGATATAAGTACCATTTTTGTATTGGATTCAATTTTTTTTCATATAAAATTTTTTTCATATTCTGATCTAATATTGAAAAGTTTTTTTCGTTATCAATTGTTTGTTTAAATTTTTCATAAATTTCTGGTGGTATAACTATCATTTGCTCCATTTTTATTTGTTCTGGTAATCACTAATTAGTTTACCAATCACTCCACTTAATACTGTTCCAATCAGTGTTGGTAAAAAACCTCCGCGTTGAATTATTACCTGGCGCTTTGATTTCAGGCTTGTCTTTGGGCAAGCTAAATGACGTAATTCCTTTTTATACCTTTTAAGTTTCTTATGTATTTTTTTGTTTATTTTATTATTTCCATTAAGTGTATTCATTGCAATTTCGGAAACTGTTTTCACTATATCATCTGAACAATTTTTAAACATTAATTTTCGATCCTTTGTTTTACAGTTTTTCAGTTTTCGCAATATATGCAGGTTTCTCCGCAAACGTTTCATCTTGCTTTGCGTTTGTGATTAAATCTTTTTTTAGTACAATAACACGTTGTTGAATGTTTATTAAAAATATTTGTTCGAATTCGAAAAATATCGTTGGTGCTTTGTGTTAAATCTAACACTATATAACCATGAGGTTCTGATGTCACTTCATTATATACCTTTACAAAATCTCTAGCTCTCTCTGAAAATATTTGTCTGGCTATGGGATGAATTTGACTTTTATCTCGTGGATTTTTAAACAATACCAAATATTTTGCATTTAGTGATATATCCCGTGAAAATTTCCCTTGATGAAATACGTTTTGTATTAAAAGTATTATGGATAAATTTCTGTGGTGTGAACCTTTTGTAAATAATTCACATACTTTTTTGTTATATGTTTCAATCATCATATCATCGAGTATAATTAATATTTTGTCATTGTTTAAATTGTTAAAATTTTCTGGGATGTTGTTGTGGAATTCAATGTTTTTAAATAATATGTTTTTGGGAAATGCTTCGGGTTCTGGGTTGCACCATATAATTTTTTCAATCTCAGGTTTTATAAGACTTTTATTGTTTTTTATTAAATTTGATACAAATGTTGTTTTTCCACAACCTGATGGTCCGGCAATGATCATTGTGAATGGATGTTTAAACGGTAACATTTTGAAAATTAATGAAACCGTATGTGTTTTATTTTTTTATTTATATGTTTTGTCTAGTAATATATAAAATTGAATGAAATATGAGAAAAGTTATCCTCTTCTTAAGCATCGCTCTAGCTTAGTTGGTAAAGTCTTCGAAATAATTAAGTTAGAGAGATGTTTTTTCTCTGGTTCGATTCCATAATGAATATATCTTTTTTGTACATTATGATGTTTTTATATTGAGAATAAATAAAGTCGATGAAAAAAATATTGCACGACAATTTTTTATGTTAATATTTTTTTTTTGAAACATAAAATCAAGTAAAAATATTGCATAACTTATTTATTAATCTTTAGTAATAAATAAGAATCAAAGTCATTGTTAAGAAAAAAAAAAGTAGTTAGAAATGATTATAAAAAGTTCAACAACTTTTGTAATAAGCAGTTTGTGTTTTATAAAAAAAATTGATCTTAATATAGAATAATAATCGTGCTTTTTATGTGTATGCTATAAATATTATTATTTTATAGAGATACTGGTTGGTTTTAAACTTAGGAAGAAAAAAAAGTGGTTATAAACTTTACTATAAAGCTTTTGCAGCTGTGGTGAAAAAACTTATCGTTGAGCTTTTGAATCCGGTTGATATAAGTGTAAAGATTCCGGTTAAAAAACCGGTCCGGTTGATTTCAATCCGGTTAAAAACCGGTCCGGTTGATTTCGAACATACATATTTATACTACTTATCTCTATGGCCTGGAACCAGAGTAAACATATTTCTATAGTAGAGTAACAAGGAATAACGAAAATTTCTACGCAAAAAAAAAAAAAAAATTCACCTCCCTCTTACAAGGTGTCTTTCTGATTCCTTTTACTTAAGTTTTTTTCGCAGGTTTTTTAAAATCCAAAGTGAGTTCATTTCGTTTTATTTTCGACTTAAAACTATTTTCTTATTTTTAAAATTTTTGAAAACCGTAAAATTACTTATATTTTACAATTTTTTTAATTTTTTGTAAAGACAAAAAATTATCATAGTCACCTGGTTCTTTTATAAAATAAATGCATTGTTTACATTTATTTGGTCTTAAGCGCGTCATAGTTTCCCTTAAATACTCAATACTAATAAATAAAAATCATATGATTTTTGTTTTGCTTTAATTTGTCGATTTTAGGGATGTGAGAATTTTTTTTAAAGCTTGACGCTAGTGATTTAAATGTGAGAAATTAAAATAATAATTAATATTAACTTTAACCAACTTTTTGTGAAAAAAACATGAAAAAAAATTAAAAAGTGAAAAATGGGAAAAAATAAATGCTATTTTCGTAAATTTTAAACAGTTTGAAAAATGTAAATTAACAGTTCCTCCTCAAAACTTTCTTAATTATATTAAAATATTGCAGGATATGTTTTCTGAAAATTTCGATTTACATGTAACAGAAAATAATTTAGTAAGTAAATTAGCTTCCCTTCTTACAAACGTTGAATGTAATTTCAAATGTTGTGAAAATTTCAATACAATTTATTTGATTAATTTTTTCATACGTGTGTGCATATATTTCATTTAAAATTTTTTTATAAAAATGTAAAAATTAGAAAAAATAGAAATAAAATGTTCTCTGTGATGAGTTTATAAAATTAAAAGTCTTGTTTTATTTCGTAACTTTTAAAAAAGCAACCATCCCATCCCTGATCATTTTTATTCAACACAATGATAGATTTTGAGTAAAAAAAAACATAGATTTTTTGGCGGGACAAAATATATTTTCTATGGCAGACACTTTACTTATAAAATAGGTGTACAATGCCTGGAACCCAGTAGAGAAAAACGTCATATCGTTCCGCTAGGCAAGAGAGCTGCTCCAAGCATTTCTTTACCAGTTTAGACGATACAACGGGTGAGTTAAGAGCCATAATGGCTGCTTGACTATCTGAAGCTATTGCTATCTTGCTTACATCAGGTCCTATCTCCCCTAATAAGCAACATGCTTTCCATATAGCCAGTATTTCTGCTTGAAAAATACTGGATCTATCTGGAAGTCTGCAACTTTTAGCTATATTGATTTGCTCAGAGAACACCCCAGCACCCACACCACAGTCCATCTTTGAACCGTCTGTGAAAATAGCCAGATCTATATTCTCTAGAATATTTATATTCTTCCATTCCCTTCTCGTGGGAATCACAATCTGAAAACTCTTTTCCAGTTCCACAGTAGGGATGGAATAGTCCGTTAGGGTGCAGTTTACATTCTTAGCTGTGTCACTAAGAATTTTGCTGTGCCCGTATCGTTTTGTTCGCCATACTCCACCTTCCTGGAGTCTGACCGCGCTACAAGCAGCTAAATTTTTGACATACAGGTCAAGTGGTAAACGGTATAGGAGCGTGTTTAAAGCATCCGTGGGTGCTGATCTTAGCGCCCCCATGATGCTTACACATGCGCTACGTTGAAGTCTGCCTAGTTTAGTTTGGGCATAGGCTTTGTCCAAAGCCGGCCACCATACTACTGAACCGTAAGTAAGGCAGAGTACATCCATAGGACCATATGGGGTTTCAGTCCCCATCTTTTTCCTACCATTCTCTTACATGAGTAGAAGGCAACACATGCCTTTTTTATTCGTTCTTCTATACTGAATCTCCAGTTAAGCTTTGAACTCATTTGAACTCATTTTGAACTCTTGTTTATTTTTTGAATTGCAAATGTATTGATTGCAACTACCTCTCACATGCACATTAAAACAGAATACAAAACATGTTAATAAAATTTGTTATACAGCTCGTTGTGTATATACACAAAAACACATGGACACTTGTCAATATTATATGTGTATACACAACTCGTTGTAATAACAAATTTTCTTAGCATGTGTTGCAATCTACTATATTAATTTCTTTATTATTTGTTTTTTTGCCTTAGGCTTAGTTTGCTGTAAACAAAGAAAGGTTGGAAAAAATATCACTGAAAAATATCTGAAAAATGTTTGATAAATTTTGACAACTATTTGACACAAACATCTGATTATTTTTATTAATTTTATATTATTCTAGCCCAATAATAAACAAATCAAACAAAACTTTTTTTTGTAATGTCAAGTTTTTGCAATCATTTATCTTCCTGGGTAGAAAAATATTTGCAAAAAAGCAGCTGCAAAATAGATTTTTTGTCACCCAGTAAACAATTTTTTTTTTATCAGCGTAATACTAAAAAAAAACATTTTCAAACATTTTTCAGCAGCAAAAATTTATATGAAAAATCTCATTTTTTTCCACAGCGTACTACTTTTTTTGTGTCAGCATACTAAGCCTTAAAAAAAAAAATCTCTAATGAAATGAAGTAAATTAAACTTAACACTGTTGTGTTTCGCAATACCTACACTACTACGCAACAAAAAGGTCACACCAGTTTCAAATAAACAAAGTTTTATTTTCTATTTTTCATATAAAAATAAATGGAAAAACAGCATTACGTAATTTGTGAACAGTCCCTACCATCATTTAGATAACTTCGTAATTTTCATAATTTTAATTTAACCAAATGGATAGGAAACAATTAAAAAGTTTTTCTATTTTATTTTAAATGGAACAGCAAAATCAAATTGCTTATTTGAGTAAAATTTTTGTGTGTTCTTACATTATTTTCAGTATCGAACTTCAATAATTTGTTAAAATTTAAGTTTGAGTAAATTTTTAAAGATTGACACTGCAATCAAAGATAGAGAAATCGATAGTGCCGCAGGTATGATCTATATTTCCTTTCCAGTTTCAAATCTACTGGATTTTTAATTAAAATCTTTCACCAACATTTTATATCTGATATCTCATTGAGGTTTTTTGTTTTCAATGAAGTAATGTGAGATTAAGCACTCAAGTCTATAATAAACTCATTATAGGATAAAAGCAAAATAAATGAAGTCTACACTCTACAGTAGGGTTTCCAAATATCCGGATTTTCTGTAACCGAGGTTATCGGATAGTAATTCTAGAATTATCCGGCGGATACCGGATAACCGTATAAAAATAAACAAATAATATTGAATCTAATTATAATTACTCAAAATAATCCCAAACTGATGACACTGCATTTTTAACGGATTTCGGATACGGTTAAGAGTATAAATAACCGCGGATACCGGATACAGATATATCCGTTTTGGAAACCCTACTCTACAGTCTACAACTCTACACGATCAATTCAAATTTTTCAAGATTAATTTACTAAAAAAGTAAAAATAATTAAATTGTTATTTTAATATAATTTTATTTTAATTTTGTACAAATTTTAAATTCTAAACGGAAATGTATTATTTAGATATTTTTGGCTATGATTTTGATATATCAAAATTAGAGTACTTGAATCTTTGGTTTACCTTTCACACAATTGGTCTTAAAGAAAACTACCCGGAAATTATTTTATTATATCTTCAATAAACATAGACTTCTAATTTATTGAACATTAAACAATTCTGGTGCGATTTCATCTAATTTCTTTTTTAACGTACTTTATTTTTCATATTGTGAACATTTAATAAAAAAAGAAAATACATTTTGTAGGCGTTTATTTCTATTTCTAACTAAATATACAGATAGTACTAAAATGCTATATCTGGAATGCTAATGAGATTTAAATTAAAAAAACCAATTAAAATCTTTTAGGAACGAGCACAGAGACAGAGAATTGACTTTTTAAGTTAGAACGATTACAATAATTATTTATCTTGTTTTTTCTTTTTATTCGAAGCTTAATCCTGATAAAAATAGTGTAGTTAAAAAAAAAATACTAAAAATAAAGAGTTAAAGAAAATATTCGCTAATAGTTGTCAATTGATTCATATATTTTTTTTCTAGGTTTTCTTTAAACATACATTATACATTATACTACATACTTAGTATTTTAGTACATTTATCTTTTTGTATTTAGATCTGAAAAATTTTTTTGTAAATAATAATGTTTAAAATATCTTCCCAAAAACGCCAAAAAAAAATAAGGGATTAACTGTATACCTGCAAGCTTATTACCAGCGCGCAACTCTACGGTACTGACGGAACAAGCTTGCCCAAGTATGCGAATTTCAAATAAAAAGAAATCTTTTACAAATTTGAAAAAAATGTTTATATATATAAAATTCTCGTGTTTTTCTCATGGTTTTTGTGTTGGTCATCATGGTTTTTGGGTAGGTGTGGGAATCGGTGGTAAACTATTTTTCATATCCCTAAGTGAAGAAGGGGGGGGGGATGTTTTTCTCATGGTGTTTGTAACCAAACTAGACCGTTTTGTATAAATTTTGTGTGTATATTCAGTAGGTCTGGGAATCGGTTATAAACTATTTTTTATACCCCTAAGTGAAGGAGTGGGAGTGGAACACGGGAGGGGCAGGCGGCAGGGCTAGATTGGAAGGGCAAACTTTGGTGGGAAGCCGGCAAGGGCAGACGTTAGGGGCAGACAGTAGGGGCAGACGGTAAGGACTGTCGGGAGGGGAGGAGCATTTTAAAATAATTTATAAAATTTTTATATATTTTGAAATTTTAAGGCTTTTATGTGGCAAGCCTGCCAATTTATGTGGTCAGCCTGGATAAAATTTAGATGTAATTATATTAGTTAGTAATATAAAAATCTTATAGTTTTTTTCTCGAAAATAAGCATTAAAATGATTATTGAAAATGAAGTTAAATACGAAAAGTTATTAACTGTACTAAAATTATTTTCTTTTATTTTCATTGTTGAAATATTACTAATTGTTGGCCTACTTTTTAGTGAATCATTAGTTTATTATAAAATATGATTTTTCACACTAACCAAATGTTGTTTTTGATGAAAGCTCACTTATTTTCTATATTGCAATTGCAACAACATATTGGCTTCTGTGATCACTTCAATTAAGTTGCTGTTTATGGCATCATTGATATAGAAACATGCCGAAAGCAATGAGTACCGTCAATATTTTCCACCTTATGTTTTTGCCTTGGAGTTAATTTTTGATGAATTAATTTAAAAATTAACAGATTTTCCTCGTCTGTTGTGAAACGAAAAAGGAAATACAACTTCAGTAGCGAGTAAAAAAAAATTCACTACATTTGTATAATTTTTGTATAATTCAAAAAATGTCGCTTACCTTCAATAATGTCTGTCTTCGATAAATTTAATGTAAGTTCAGTGTTTGATATAATATCTTTATTCAAAAACTGCAGAAATTTTATTTGAAAGTCATTCCAATTACCTTTCAATCCCAATGATTTGTTCTTATCAAACAATTCGATAAAATCCAAATCAATCTAAAAAAAAGTTGAAATAGTTTGGAAAAAGAATAATTGAAAAGTTAACTTAAAATATACGGTTGTGTTATGCCCAAGTAACATTTTAGTTTTGTTATACGTCCTAAATAACTTTATAATGGAATAATAGTGGGTTCGGTCAAAGAAGGATCTTTTTCTGCCACTATTAGATCCTTACAAGAGTTTTTATCAAACAAGTTTTGCTTATAAATTAATGATGTTATAAGAACGTATAACAAAATCATAAAAAAAAAATTATTAAACTAAATTGTATCCGAAACCGGCATTAAACATCAACTTGGATTATTAAAATCATAAATCTAGGATATTTTTGGTATATGTGTTGGTTTGTGAGCTGGGATGTGTTTGTTTGTTTGTGTTGGTTTAATAAATTAGAACATTTAGCTTTGTTAGAGGTTCGAAAAAGAACACTATTAATACTATATGTATGTATTTGGATTATTAAATACATAATTTTAGGATATTACTAGTATATGTTGGTTTGTGAGCCGGGATGTGTTTTTATGTTTGGATTGGTTTGTTACATAAGAATGTGTTGCTTTGTTAAAGGTTAGAAAAAGGGTACTATTAGAACAATACGCATGTATCACACCACAAAACAAAAAAAGCGTGCGCTTGTTTAAATGGATTCTTTTGTGGCTTACTGCAGTAGTAGAAAATAACAAGCTTCGTAGAATAGTTTTAATTTTAATATTAAATGTAACATAAAAAATTTAAAACTTTTTAATTTTTTTTTTCTTTATCCTGCAATTTAAAAGAATATAAAACATGAATAAACAATTTATTGCATAATACAAATTTCATAAAACTAGTTACTAGATGTTAAAATATTTCAAATAACTGAGCTATTGTTGGAAGATGGACATTTGTCCGTGATTTTTTGTGGGCGGATTAACAACATTTGCAAAATTACATTTGTCCCCGATTTTTTTGTGCACGGACAAGTAACATTTTGCGATTTATAACATAAAAAATCCAAATGTAGTGATATTGTTATCACTAACGTTAAAATCAAACTAAATTTATAAAAATTTTAATTATTTTTTGAACCCAAAAAATTTATATTTTTAAATAAGAATTACTGTAAATTATAATTAATTTGATTGGGCAACCAATCATATTAGGATATAGTAAACTATTTCATATTACATAAGAAAATTAATTATATAAACTAAATTGTATATAATATTTATATATAGAATATAAGAAATTTAGTACATAAGATTTTGTATAAATAATATTGAAATTAGAAAATTAAATCAGATTCATACCAAATCTCATCTTTTTATAAACGGCTTCCCTGAGCTATACAATACAGGTAAGATAGCTTTCCGAGCAATATAATACGGATAACCGGCTGAATACAGCCAAAACGAAAGCGCGTCCCGCTCTAATAGGACAAACCGGCTGAATACAGCCTAGACAATAGGATCTCTATAATGACATGCTTGTGGTCATTATAATCTATTCATAGGCCTCAGATGTCTTGGACAACATAGATGTCCAACCCATGATCCATGATAATAAATAATTAATTATACTGAAGAAAGTAAATAAAAACATTCCTTTAAATGAGAAAACATTTTTTCCTTTACATGGCGATCCTGCAAACCACAAAACTTATAATATAATACAGAAGTTCAAAATATGGAACAGAAACAAGAAAAGAAGAAGATAACAATTCAAGAATATACAAAACGATAACAACAAAATCAACAACAACAACAGCAAGAACAACAGCAACCAAAGAAAAGGCAACGTGCCGGGAAGCTTGTTAAATTCCGGAAAGAATTAGGAAAACTACAAGAAATTTTACAAACTAAAACAAACAAGACACAACGCAAAACAATACTAGACGAAATTAGAAGAATTAAACAAGACCGACATTTACACAAAACTTCGACAAAAATGACCAAAATGTTTAACAAAAACTTTAATCACATACAAAACACAAAAAATAAAAAATAAAATTGTTCAAAAAAAAAAAAAAAAAAATTTTGTTATAAATTAAAAATTTATATTGATTTATATTGAATTGTAAAACAAAAATAATGAATAAATACAAAAATTTTACTTACTTATTAGTATTATAAATTACCATAAGAATCAAAAAAAAAAAAAAAAAAGAAAATTTCCAAATGTCAAACCTTATAAAAATTAAGAATATTACTTAAGAATACCCCAAAGAATTCTAGGAATTATCACGAATATAAAACTATATTATGAATACCCCGATATTCAAATAAAATTTATTATACAAAAAAAAAAAAAGAACACTTGTCTATCAA
Source organism: Hybos culiciformis (assembly GCA_964007475.1). Classification (NCBI taxonomy): domain Eukaryota; kingdom Metazoa; phylum Arthropoda; class Insecta; order Diptera; family Hybotidae; genus Hybos; species Hybos culiciformis. The sequence continues at coordinate 74,216 of CAXFZM010000518.1, forward strand.
AATAATTCTACCTAGATATTTTACAAAAAAAAAAAAGAGATAAAATTTTTTTGCATACCGTACCAATACATTTCAAAAAAGAAAAAGATTTTAATATTAAGATTGCATTAAAATTTAGCAAAGACCCTAAAAATATTTTTCAATACCCTATTAACAAATTAATGAATGACCCAAATATATTTAATGATTTTAAATAATTATCATAGGAAACAACAAAATTAATACCCTATTAAGAAATTAATAAAACCTAAAAAATTTTTTTTCTGTCTCTATGATTAAATTTTCAATTAAAAATATTTTTCGGTTTAATTCAAATTTTGCACACAAGAATTTTTTCATAGCATGACCCTTGAGAAATTCCAAAAAGAAATTGAACAATTAGAAAAACTCTACAATAATATAAATACCTACTCAAATCGAAGTAATAGTAGGAATAATAACAACAATAATAATAGAAATAATGGTAGAAGAAATTATAATAATAATAGAAATACTAGCAATAATTTTAATAATAATAATAGACCAAGGAATGGTCATAATAATCATAATAATCATAATAATCAAAATAATCAAAATAATCATAATAATCGTACTAGTAATAATAATATGAATAATAGTAATCATAGATCAAATACTAATGATAATCGTAACTATAATAGAAATCAGCAACATACGAATTCCACTGACTATTATAGAAATAGAGACTACAATAACTCTCAACCAATTAATAATAACAGGAATAATAATTCCTATAATAACAGATATAATAACAATCGTAGAAACGATGACCAAAATTTTAATAATAGGAACGTTAACGCATTAGAATCGGGAAACGGACGGACCCCCGATTCGGGTCAAACGGTAATCGGGGAAATGAATGCTTTAAATATACAATAAATAATTTTAAAAACAATTCACCTACATTTTTTATCCTAATGCAAAGACCCAATTATTATAATCCAATTAAATTCATGATTGATACTGGTGCAGACATATCTGTCATCAAAGAACAATTCACAAATTCAATTGACATTAATAATAATAGTACTTGCAAAATTACAGCAATAGGCAATAACGTACACGAATCTTTAGGCACACTACAAACACATTTTATTATTGAAAACAAAAAATGTTTTATAAATCTACACTGTGTAGAAGATAAATTTCCAATCAAAACGGATGGAATCTTAGGCCGAGATTTCTTAATGAAATACTCCGCATTAATTAATTTTGAAACAAATGAATTATCACTTACGATAAGTGATGAGGTAATAAATATACCCATTAATTCTAATTGTATCAGTCAACTGGTGATACCAGCCAGAACTGAAATTATATGTCCTTTACATGTTCAGAGAACTGAAGAGACACTTGTCCTGAGTGAAGAAATAACACCAGGAATATTCATAGCCAACACGATTATAGCCAAAAATGGCATATCGAATGTAAAAATTTTAAATACTAGTGATAAAACAATGATCATAAAAAACTATAAGCCTAAAACAGTACCTTTAAACAATTATAACATAGTGAATATTGAAAATAACGATCACAATCGATTATTACATTTAGAACAAATATTAAGCATTAACCCAGACGACCCAAAAGCTCAAAATGAAACACTTAAAATTTGCAAACAATTCCAAGATATATTTTACTTACCAGGTGATTCATTAACGACTAATAATTTTTATAAACAAAATATTGCCTTAGAAAATAAAAACCCTATTTATATTAAAAATTATAGATTACCAAATTCGCAATTAACAGAAATTAATGATCAAGTAGATAAATTATTGAAAGAAGACATTATTGAACACTCTTACAGTCCATATAACTCACCTTTACTCTTAGTACCAAAGAAATCCTCTAATGACACCAAAAAATGGAGACTAGTAGTAGATTTCCGTCAACTAAACAAAAAAATTCAAAATAACAAATTTCCTTTGACCAAATTAGAAGACGTACTAGATAATTTAGGAAGAGCAAAATACTTTACCACATTAGATATGGTCAGTTCTTTTCACCAAATCGAATTAGAAAAAAATTCAAGACCTTGTACAGCATTTTCATCTAATAATGGACATTTTCAATTTAAAAGACTCCCATTTGGTTTAAAAATCTCTTCAAATAGTTTTCAGCGAATGTTAACAATTGCCTTATCAGGTTTAAATTCAGAATCATTTATTTATGTTGATGACATAATAATATTTGGATGTTCTATTAAACACCACAACGAAAATTTAATAAAAGTATTTGAACGATTAAGAAAATATAATTTAAAGCTAAATCCAGAAAAATGTAGTTTCTTACAGAAAGAAGTAATTTATTTAGGCCATTTAATAACTAATAAAGGCATAAAAACAGACCCAACTAAACTTTTTGCAGTAAAAAATTATCCACAACCCCAAAACGCTGATGAAATAAAACGTTTTGTAGCATTCTGCAATTATTACAGAAAATTTATACCAAACTTTGCAGCTATAGCAAAACCTTTGAACGATCTAACAAAAAAGAAATCAATATTTAATTGGAATGAAAATTGTACAAATGCATTTTTAAATTTAAAAAATAAATTAATTAACCCTCCCATTTTACAATATCCAGATTATTCCAAACCTTTTATAATCACAACAGACGCTTCACAATCCGCCTTCGGAGCAGTCTTATCTCAAGGAGAAATTGGACAAGATTTACCAATAAGCTATGCCAGTAAAACATTAAATTCTGCAGAACTTAACAAACCAATAATAGAAAAAGAATTGCTTTCTATTCACTGGGCAATCAATTTCTTTAGACCCTATGTATATGGCAGAAAATTCATCGTCGTAACAGATCACAGACCTTTAGTAGGATTATTTACGCACAAAAACCCTTCATCTAAAATGACGCGTATTAGACTAGATCTCAGTGATTACGATTTTGATATAGTATACAAACAAGGAAAAATGAATACAAACGCAGACGCTTTATCAAGAATACATTTAAACTCCAACATTTTAAGATCTATGATCCCAATAACGCCAGAAAAAGATATTAACGTGATAACCAGACAAGTAACTAGGTCACTAGAACAAGCTAAAAACCCTATAAATAAAAATCTACACATTTGGCACAGTATCTCAATTAACGATATAAAAAGAATTCCGAAAGTAAACTTCATAGAAATTTCAACTGGTACAACAGAAATAACATTCAATAATAATTATAAAATATATTTTAATAAAAAGAGAATTAATATAAAATCAATTTTAAATAAAATGAAACTCTTATTAGCTCAAAATAAAATTTTCACAGTCGCGATAAATAATAATAATACCTTATTTAACCACATTAACATTCAAGAATTTAAAAACATATTTAATCAACTACAGGAAAAAAATAATTCGAAAAATAAATTAAAAATAATTTTATTCAAAGCTCCTATCGAAATAACAGATCAAAATTTAATAAAACAATTAATAAAAGACAATCATAGTAACAATATAAGTGGACACATCGGTGTTAGGAAAATGATAATAAAACTTAGACAAAAATACATATGGAAAAACATGCATAAAATGATTAAAAGTTACGTGAAAAATTGCAACGAATGTATTAAATCAAAACAAGTTAGAAACATTAAAGAACCATTACAAATTACTAACACTCCAAATAGACCTTTCGAAACCATACAAATCGATACAGTAGGCCCTTTAAAAATTTGTAATAATTATAGATATATACTCACAGTTCAATGCGAATTAACTAAATACATAGAAGCATTTCCTATAGAAACTAAAGATGCTATTACGATAGCAAAAATTTTAACAGAAAATATCATATTAAGATATGGAAATATAAAAAATATCAAAACTGATTTAGGTACAGAATTTGTAAACGAACTATTTATGAACATTTGTAAAACTTTTAATATTAATCACCAAAAATCAACACCTTATCACCATCAAACATTAGGTTCAGTAGAAAGAAATCACAGAGTACTAAACGAATATTTTTTAACATGCAATCATAGCAACAATTGGGTTGAATTAATCCCATTTTTCTTATTTTCCTATAATACTACACCTCATTCAGACACTCATTATGCGCCATTTGAATTAATTTTTGGAAACACACCTGAATTACCGACAAATATTACACTTAAAAATAATGAACCACTAAATTTCATAAACTATGATAACTATTTAAACGAATTAAATTTAAAATTATCCTGTGCACTAAAAACAGCTAGAGAAGAACTAATTAAATATAAAATAGCTAGAAATGAAAAATACAATCTTAATATTAATCCTGCAAATTTGAAAGTAAATGATATGATAATGATAAAAAATTTTAATAGAAAGAAATTAGATTATCCTTTTCAAGGACCTTATAGAATCGTCGAAAGAGACGGAGTAAATCCAATAATAGAAATAAATAATAAATTAAAGAAAATTCATAATAATAACTTAAAAAAGATATAGAATTCAAAATAAAAAAAAAAAAAAATTTTTCTTCCTTTTTACATAAAATTTACAAAAAAATTTTTTTTCTCCCAAAGGGAAAGGATGTAGTGATATTGTTATCACTAACGTTAAAATCAAACTAAATTTATAAAAATTTTAATTATTTTTTGAACCCAAAAAATTTATATTTTTAAATAAGAATTACTGTAAATTATAATTAATTTGATTGGGCAACCAATCATATTAGGATATAGTAAACTATTTCATATTACATAAGAAAATTAATTATATAAACTAAATTGTATATAATATTTATATATAGAATATAAGAAATTTAGTACATAAGATTTTGTATAAATAAGATTGAAATTAGAAAATTAAATCAGATTCATACCAAATCTCATCTTTTTATAAACGGCTTCCCTGAGCTATACAATACAGGTAAGATAGCTTTCCGAGCAATATAATACGGATAGCAATATAATACGGATACAGCCAAAACGAAAGCGCGTCCCGCTCTAATAGGACAAACCGGCTGAATACAGCCTAGACAATAGGATCTCTATAATGACATGCTTGTGGTCATTATAGATTAGGGAATTCATAGGCCTCAGATGTCTTGGACAACATAGATGTCCAACCCATGATCCATGATAATAAATAATTAATTATACTGAAGAAAGTAAATAAAAACATTCCTTTAAATGAGAAAACATTTTTTCCTTTACACAAAGAACTCGTGCCCCACAACATTTTTCCTTCTACTGCGCCCTAATTTTTCGTTTAAAGGAGAAACCCCCTACTCCAGGACACGAGTTCTTGGTCCGCGATTTATAATATGAAAACTCCAAAGAACTAGTGCTCTAGGGGGTTTCTCGTTAATTAAAAAAAAATTAGGGAGCAGTAGACGGAAAAATCCCCTTCCCGAAAGAATCGCGTACAAATACCATTTTGCAAAAGGTAATTTAGCCGCGCATTAAAAAATCGCGGACAAATGTCCCTCGGAAAAATGTCCATCACCCTTTTTTTTGATTTTACATTTTTTTTATTTTTCATTTTACAGCATTGTACGATGACTATTTTTAAATCAAAAGAATACAGGACAAAAAAAAATTATCTTCGGGAACTAAATTTTCAATAAAATTATTCCTATGTTCTCCATTAGAAAATTTAAATGATAAATTTTTGTATGGAAATTTAATTTTTTTTTAGGAAAATATTTTTTATTTAAAATTTTTTTAGAAGCGCTTATTAATTTTGAACTGCACTTTAGGCACAAATACGATGATCCTAGTTTTACAAAGGAAAATTCATTTTACATTTTTTATTATATTGTAATATTTATTATTATATTACAATAATTATTGTTATTCTAAAAAAATGTATTTGCCATATCATGCAAAAACACATGATAAAATTATTTGCAAATATTAACACACATAAACGTTTTATTATTATTATTCTGTTTGCTTTATACGCATTTTATATACATTATATACGCATACATTTAATTCTATTTTATTTTATTTTGGTGTTAAAATATGAAAACATGTACCACACATACAAAAACATATAGTAAACAGAAAAAAAATCTGTTATACCAGCGACAATTAGGCTTAGTAAAGCCTTATGAGTCTCTTAAACCCCTTACATTACTATATCTACCTTCTTATTCATCCAATATAGTCTAGTAATTTTCGCCTTTTTTGGGTTCGTAAGTGCTTTTGCAACATTTACAAGTCATCTATTAGAATGAATAATCATTCTAGTAATGACTTCGAAATCCCTTACAAAGCTATTTTGTTTCTTGGGTGTGTACCTTGAAAAATCGATAAAAGCCCAAAAAGATTCCATTCAAGTGAAAGTATTCACAGGATAAGCCTTCTTCAACAGAGGGCTGCTCGTCCTTTATAATTATAATATCCTCCAAATAAGTTGCGTCTTCAATATCACTGTATTCAATAATTATGGTAGAAGCGGGGGTTTCATTGGAATTTTCTCCAAGTGAATTAACGATTGTATCCAAAAATTTTCGATTACATGATTTTCAGATATCAAGCTTTGTTCGTCTGCCCGGCATCACCGTCTAATATCGGCACTTCTAACCTATTTCCACTCATTTTATTACATTAAAAATTTTTAAATCTGAAAACACTATTTATTATATTATTATTAATTATTGCAACGGTTTTTAACTAATTGTTTTAATTAATTTTAATTTTTTTAATTTTACTTGAAGTTGATTTTTTTAAATTTAAAACACAAAACTTTTATTTCCTCGTATTCGTATAGGATAAAATTGATCTATTTTTTTTATATATAACAATAACAATATATAGACTATTTTAAAATTAGTAGTAAAATTTACTACTAATTATTGCAAATTAAATGAAATTTTTATATGGTAAAAAATGTTAGTGATATAATTTACTTTATAATTTTATAAAATTTAATAAAGTTACTACTATTTGCTACTAATCACTAATTCTCGAAATTTAGCAATAAAATTTATTGCGTGCTCTTTTAGTAAAACTTAATACACGCTATAGTAATTTTTGTCGCGAAAATTTCTCTTTGTATGTACATATAAAATCTTTAAGTAAGTGTCATATATTAAATTTTAATTTTTTTTTCATTCAAAAGCTCTAGAAAAACTCATTAAAATTTATTTTTTAAAACATTGAAATTATCAAATAAGTTTTATATTTAAAAGAATTAATTGCTGTGAAACAAATTTACATATACTTTTCTTAAGCTACGGAATTTTTGAATATAATATGACAATTTCGAATATTATATTAACAAGATTTCTCTCCGTGCATGTTATAATTTTTCCAAATAATATAATAAAAACAATAATATTTGTCCAATTATTATTTTCATTACTCATTTCATAAAATATAGTCTTAATTAATTTAGACAAGTTAATAATTTTTTTTTGTATAATACAATAATATTTATTTAATATGATTAAATTTAATCAAAATATGGTGGTACATAAAATGTACAATTAAGAATTTTATTACAATGTAAAAATAAAGATATACGCAATATATAACTTCATATTTATAGTATGTTTAATTTTCTTATTTCTATGAAATTTAACATTTAATAATACTTATTATTTACAATAATATTATTTGTATTATAAAATCTAATTATTTTCAGGATAACTTTTTGTTTGACCCAGAAAAAAAACTATTAACTAGGTACATTGTTAAAAATTCGTAGAATTATGTATTATATCATTATATAAAATCTATATATACAAACATAATATTCAGAAATATTATTAGAACATTTAATACTAAATTTATCTTATATTTGTGCACATTATACATAAATATAAATAATTTTAATACATTTAATAGTTCAGTTTTTAGGTAAATTTAAATTTTAGATAACTGACATTTCTATACTACCTACGTAGGTATTATGCAAAATTAATATTTGTTTATTTTTATATTTGTTTATTTTTATAATAAATAACTATTTTAATAACAAAAAATAATAAATATATTATTAGAAGTGTACATTAGAAAAAATAAATATTTATATATTTTACTTTAGTTTCTATATATATAACTTTTACTCTTATAATAAATACTCCTATATCATCCTAAAATAAATAATAATAATAATCACTATATAGAAGAAACTCAGGTATTTTTTTATATATAAAAATGATATGACGATAGCATTTAGATAAACAAAAAAAAAGTAGACTAAAGCATATAAGTATTTTCTTCCCTCTTGGTTTCTATACATACAAGAGCAATTTTGTTTTTTCAATGTCATGTCAGAACGTTTAATTTTAATTTTTAACCCTTATGAAAAATGTATGGGACACTATATTAAAGTTTACGGATACATAAATGTAAATGTATATGAATGAAAGTACAATATGTTGTTTTTATTATATTTATATTTTAGCGGAAATATGTGAATAACTAAACATACAAAGTACTTACATATGCGTATAGATGTATTTACATAAATAGGGGATAATTGAACTTTTGTTTTATTGCAGCTAAATGTTTTACTTACTGTATTTATTTTGGATCTTGATTCTTGATTTAAAATTTATGAAATAACTTTTTTTCATTTTTGTTCTTGTCATAAATAAACAATTAATAATAATTATATATATAAGATCAAAATTTTCTTTTGTAGGAATTAGAACTAAAATAAAACTCCAAAGTGTTGCTCTAAAAAAATAAAGTTTTTTAATATTTTTTTTTTAAATTATTATTTACAAAAATTCATACCTAAAAAAATAAAGAAACGACAATTAAAGTCTATTCTTTAATTCAATTATTCCTTTTTAATTCTTTGTTTAATTTGATTTTTAATTTCAATTTATTTAAGTTAAATTTTATTTTATTTTCAGCTATCTTTTATATTCTTCAATTCAATTCTACATGTGTTATGTTGTGTCATGTGTCATGTCACGTCTTTACCGCACTCTGCTGGAATTTAAATTAAAGAAATATAGTTTCTTTACATATATATGTACTTATATTTATTAACTAGTTATTCACAATAATAATTATTATCCTTTGTCTTTGTAAATATTTAACGTTAACCCTTCAATGCATGACATCACGATTTACATAATTTTTTTTTTCAGAGTGTATTTTGCTTCCTAAACAACGTTTGTATAGGGAAAATTTTTAATTTTCTTTCCGTATTCAGGCAAATCGAGTTTTTCATGAATATCATTTATGATATCCCATGCATTCAATATAAGGAAAAATAAGAAAAAATAAGGAAAATACAAGAAAAAAAGGGTGAACTTCAGAATAGCCCATATCTCCGATTTGGCTGAAATTTTGCACAAACCTTCCTTTTGACGATATAAGATAGTGTATAAAAGGATCGGCCCCGTTTCGGAGATATGGCACCCAAAGTTTTCATACATTTTGTATGGCAAAAATTATGATCTGTATGAAAATTGTTACATACAGTTCATGTTATATCGGCTCCATGTAATAGCGCCGCCTGACATAGCGCCGCCTGACATAGCGCCGCCCGAGAGACTGAAATAGCGGCGCCAAGGGGTGCGGCACTAATTCAGTTGAAATTGAAATAGTGCCGCTAATTTATTTTTAATTGAATTTAAACTGAAATAGTGCCGCTACTCGTAAATCGCGGCGATATTTCAGTTTGGAATTGGCGGCATTAATTCAGTTACAACTTAAATTGTGCCGCCAATTCAGAAAACTGATATCGGCGGCGCTATTTCAGTTTTATATGAAAACAGGATTGAGCGGCACTATTTCACTTGGAACTGAAATAGTGCCGCCAGCAAAAATCATATATGCGCGAAGCGAATGGGACGCGGTAGCAGTCACCCATTACGCACAACAGCTTTTCCATACATTTTATACGGCCAACTTTCTCTTTCACCCGTTGTGACAAACACTACGGTACTTACTCTTTGGCCAATGATTGGCCCAATTTTTGTGTTAGCAGTAGAGGGAGCGTCCCAGAACGCGTGAAGGGGGGAGGGTGGGGGCTGCGGGCGGGCGGACTGGTGGTTGGTCAGTGGGATTTGCGGCTGGCGCCGCAAATCCCACTGACCAACTACCAGTTCGGCCGCCCGCAGCCCGCACCCTCCCCCCTTCACGCGTTCTGGGACACTCTCAATCATTGGCCAATTTTCGGATGAGTTAAAATGGATATAACTTATCCAAAATCGACCGATGATTTAAGTACCGATGAGTTATTGCGCGGACCGGATTTGACATATTTAACGTAGAAAAAGCATTTCGGGAAACAGTTTTTTTTTTTCTTGGAGCGCTTCAGCTATACAGCACAACAGCTATAACACTTTTTTTTTCACGCTTTCTGGATCGTCCGACATTTTTGTAGCGATGCTAATTCAAAAAATGTTGAATTAGTGCCGCCAATTCAGAAAAATAAAATCGGCGGCGCTATTTCAGTTTGAAATTGGCGGCATTAATTCAGTTTCAACTGAAATAGTGCCGCCAATTTAGAAAACTGATATCGGCGGCGCTATTTCAGTTTTATATGATATCGAATTGAGCGGCACTATTTCAGTTTTATTTTAATGTCGAAAATACGGCGGCGCTATTTTAGTTTGACGGGCGGCACTATGTCGGGCGGCGCTATTTCCGGACACCGTTATATCATATTTGATATGTATGAAAATAAAGTTTAAAAAAATGTATTTAATTAATTTTAAATCAATTTTTTATAAATTATTTCGAATTTTATATCCTTCATTTATAAAAAAAAGCACTTACCTGATTATTTCACCAAAAAACTTTTTATTTATAAGTGAAACAAATTCAACGATTTTTTAAAAATGTTTACCAACCAAACTTTGTTTTTTTTGTGTAGAATTTTTAAGCAAAACCAAATCGAATAAAGCTATGAATAATAACATAGTAGACGAGTTTTAGTAACGAATAACACGAATTGCATTTTAAATTTTTTGTATGAATTTTAAGAAAATGCCTTTCATAAAAAAGGCATCACTTTTGATCCCGTATGCACTGAAGGGTTAAAAACAAATTTTATATCAACATCTATAATATCGTGTTCATAATAGATAGTAATGTGTTTATTGTTCGAACAGAAAGATAAAATAAATTATAAAAATATTTACAAATGCTAATATAATATTATTTCCTTAAAATTATTTCTGAAAAAAAAAATTCTAATTTGTGCCCAACTAAGGATTCTTGTCAGAAAACTGAATTAAAGGTTCAGTTCTGCGATTAAAGAATATATAGTGCAACTCAAAAAAAATTCAATACATAAGTGTAATTCGATAGTTGAACTAACAGGCCATTAGAGTGAGATTTACCATGTTTAGGTCTCCATTGGAAGTCTAAAACGTGCTTAAATTGGAATTATTGACGAAAAATTAATGAGAAAAAATATTTAAAAATAAAAATTCCCACTCAGTGGTAAATAGTTTTAAAATTTTTTTTCTATTTTTATAATATTTGGCTTTTTCTTTTACAAAAAATCCGTTTGATTTATTAAAATCGGTGTATTTATAGGGGATGTGGATCATTTCTATGAAGACACTAATGACTACTTAATGAACAAATTTATTTTATTGAATCTATAGATTCTTTTTTTTTAACTTTTGGTAGAACCGCTTAATCATTTTAAATTTTTAAATTAAAACACTTGTTAATTCTACAATTTTAATTAATTTTATTAATTTATAAAAAAAATACAAATTTTTAAAATATAAATTAATTTGTCGACTAGTTTCGCCTTTAAAGTCATCATCTGGACCAAGACTGATTTTAACAACACAAAATAGAACAGATTTACTTTCGTTAGATGTCGCAATATTTTATATATCCGCTAAAAATAGTTATCCTTTTAACTTTTTCTTTTAACAAATCGTTTTCGTTAGTATAAACCTTATTAAGATTAAGATTGCACAAGGAGTTTACAATATCAAAACTAATTAAAATTAATATGTACTAAGAAGCCTTACTTAACTAAATTATATCATTTTCCTTTCAAAGAAGAAATGCTCTTAAATAAAATTTTATTTTAACAACTTTAGTTTTATTAAATTAAATCTTGTCTTTTGTTAGAAACTTCATTTTTTTTTTCCAAGATATAAATTATTAATACCATAAAGATATTTTCAGTTGGTAATTTAAAAAAAAAATGTTTGTATAAATTTTTGTTCTTTATAAAAAACTGGGATTAGAAATTCTTAAAATATAAATTGTACTTAATTTTTCGGTTTTATATTTTTGGATCATTTCAAGCCACTTTTAAATAATCGTAAAAGCACCACTGTATAAAGAACATAAAATACTTTTGGATGACATTTGTGGTATTAGAGAATATTTTTAATCTTTGAAGAATTTATTAGTCTGCCATTAATTTTTAAACAAATTTATTCCTTTGGAAGTGTTTATTATTATTATTATTATTATTTATTATTGGAACGAAACCTTTGGAATGGTAAAGTTTCAAGGATCTAAAGGAATACAAATTGGAATATTTTTGCCGCAATTTCATAATTTAATTATTATAATGTTTAATCGATTGAAAATCTAAAATCTTTCGTATGCCATAGAAATGAAAATTTTTATTTTCCTTTAATCATTTCCATTTTTCTTCAACTTTTATATTAATCGATTTCCCAACAAAAATTTCAAAAGTCATTACCTCTTGGTTTTTTGATTTATTCATTTCATAGTCACATAATTGCCCAGCATGTTATGTTTTAGTTTATAGTTTAATGGGCTTTTATGTATAAAACCGTATTAATCGAAAGATATTTTAATTTATTTCTGATTTCTTTATTTATTTCATTTCTTAGATCAAACAATTCACAATATTCTTATACTAATTTAAACAAATATACATACGAATAATAAATTTAAATAACATTAATATTTTAAAAATTGAATTTAACAATTTAATAACTCTTTTTTTTGAGTTTGTTTATTAAAGTTAAAATCTAAAATATGACTAAATTTCTTTATGGGTTCAAATTTGCCGTAGTTTGTTCGGTGAAATGAAATATTAAACAAATGGTTTCTCTAATGCGTCTACTAAAATTGAATTTTAACTCAGAAGAAATACATGGCGACATGTATTTTTTCTTTACAATTTCAAAAATAAAAATCACATCTGCTATTTCTCGTCTCTTTCTAGAGAGGTCAAATAAATTAGTTTAAGTCGGTCCTAATAAGGAGGTAGGACGGTAGATATCTGAGAGAAAATCTCAAAAAGTTTCTTTGTACTGACTCAATTCTTTGAACATGACTTTGGTAAAAAGGAGACTAGACTTGGGAAGCATATTCTAAATGGGGACGTACAAGACAAGTATAGAGTGATTTTAAAATATATGGATCTTTAAATTCCATACTCCTTCGTTTAATAAAACCCAAGGTATAATTAGCTTTAATAATAATATTGTTATAGTGGTCTCTAAACTTTAGTTTATTGTCAAATTTAAAACCCAAATCCCTGATATAATCTTTTTTTTGCAATAATCTGGTTATTAAACATGTATACATTACCGGATTCAATTGTACGTCGTGAATATTTTACTAAGGCACACTTGTCAATATTTAACTACAAGTTGTTATTCATACACCAGTCAAAAAATATGTTTAAGTCGTTTTGAAGTTTAATTAAGTCTTCATCCGATTACACATGTTTAAACATTTTCACATCGTAGATTTTTATTTCGCATTGTGTTACTATGGACACGACGTCATTAACAGATATGATAAAAAGAAGGGGACCGAAATCACTACCCTGGGGTACACCAGACGTTGCACAATATTCAGACGAAACTGAAGAACGGAAAACTACTTTATATGTTCTGTTTTTTAAGTAAGTGGATATCCACTTTACAAATGTCGTCGGAAACCCTAGTTTAGTTAATTGATGATGTTATGTGGCAATAAGTCAAATGACTTACTTAAGTCTGTGTAAATAATGTCCATCTGATCACCTGATTCTATTGAGTTTTAAGATCAGTGAAGCCAATTCTACTAAATTTGTTACCGTTGACTTTTAACAAATCCATGTTGGTTGGGAACTAAGAACACGGTCGAAATTTTCAGTTTTTTTTTTAAACTTAATTCATAAAAACATGGTTTAAAAGAATATTTTAAACAAAAAATTCAGTATTTAAAACTTGCTAAAGTTTAATTCAAATTTCTATACTTTTTTAGTTAAAAACTAAACTATTTTAGTTTACATTTTGATTTAAAACATCAAAATTTATATTTTAAAACTTTAAAGTTTTAAATCAAAATTTAGCTCCGGTTTCTAAACATTTTTAGTTTAAAACTTAACTATTTTAGTTTACATTTTGATCTAAAACATAAAAGTTTATATTTTAAAACTTTAAAGTTTTAAATCAAAATTTAGCTCCGGTTTCTAAACATTTTTAGTTTAAAACTTAACTATTTTAGTTTACATGTTTAATTTAAACCCCTAAAGTTTACATTTTAAAACTTTAAAGTTTTAAATCAAAATTTAGCTCCGGTTTCTAAACATTTTTAGTTTAAAACTTAACTATTTTAGTTTACATGTTTAATTTAAACCCCTAAAGTTTACATTTTAAAACTTTAAAGTTTTAAATCAAAATTTAGCTCCGGTTTCTAAACATTTTTAGTTTAAAACTTAACTATTTTAGTTTACATTTTGATCTAAAACATCAAAGTTTACATTTTAAAACTTTAAAGTTTTAAATCAAAATTTAGCTCCGGTTTCTAAACATTTTTAGTTTGAAACTTAACTATTTTAGTTTACATGTTTAATTTAAACCCCTAAAGTTTACATTTTAAAACAAAAAGTTTTAAAATTATGCACATGTTTGAATTCCCGTTAATAATCGATAAAAAACTGCCATCCCTCATTTTAAGTAAGACGTGTAAGTGTAAACAAGTGAAAATGAGTAAAAATTTAAAAAATATTAAAAATTTAAAAAATGGTTTCATTATTAGGAAAAGTGGTCCAAATATATTTTAAAGAAGAAGGTTTGCATAAGTACGTGAAACTTAATAAATATACAGCAACAGAAGATTATAATTTCGAGGATTTTTTCTATTCTGGTAAGTGTTTTGTTATATTCTGGTTCAATATGAAACAAAAAAATATGTTTATTTTTAGTATGTGCTGAAACCAACTTAAATGATTCATTTATTCATTTTAAAAATAACAACAACATTATAATACCCAACGAAAATATTATTGATTTAATAAATCAATTCATTTCTTGTGCTTGTTTTTTATTAACATTTTGTTCAAAGGAATTAGCTACTCCCGTTTACAAAATTGATGCAGAGGTCGGACCTTTACTTTTGGTATCTAAACAGGTTAGAAAAAAGAAATTTTAAGTATTTTGAAAAATAAGTATTGACTTTTTTAACAGGAAGTGGAAAATTTTATTAAGCAAAACGACGACGGTGAAAAAATATTAAAAAACTATTCTAACAACCAGGAACTAACAGATCGGGATAGACGTCATCTAATACGAATTTTGGGGAAGTATATGCTGAAAACATTTGGTGAAAGACCGTCTAAAAGAGAAAAATTTAAAATAGCGTGTATTGATATCTTTCCGTGTTTTCGAAGCAATTCCAAATTTAGTGGTGCTGAAATTTTTTTTAATCCGGAAAAAAACACGGGCTATTTAGTAAGTCAACTGAAGAATAAAAATTTTGCAAAAAAACGTTTTGAAGTAGGAGAAAAGAAAAAGCAGAGATCCAAAACTCCAGAAACTCAGCAAAACCAACCATATGTCGATATCACCGAAGAAGATTGGATTTTTTTTAAAGTCGCAGTGCTTCCACAACAAAAAACTGAACTTAAAGAGAAACTCAAAAATACAATTGAGGCCAGGAAAAATAAATTAAAAAGTCCATGTGATATTCATTCTCTTTTTCCTTTTTTTTTTGTGGATCCAGAATTGATTTTAATTGATTTCGAACTTCAATTTCCGGCTATAAAGAACTGTTTTTTTGCAAATTGGTCTAAAATTGATCAGCATATTTTAAAAGTCATTGAAAGCAAAGGATTATCAGATAGTTTTAAAAATGGTAATTATTAAAAATAAAATAAAAATAATTTTATTTACCTAGCTATAATTTTCTTTCTTCAGAATGGTCTACAGAGATCGTCAGCTTCATTGGATTAATTAAACTGCTACCAGCCAAACCCGGAAAACATATTAAAAGTCGCTGCAATTTTTTAAAAACTGTGTCAAAATTTATTAATTTTAAAAACAGCAATACTCCAGCTGATAAACTGGCTTTAGAATCCGTTACTCAACCTATCATTATAGCTGCAGGACCTCCGCCAAAAGAATCGGTACAGTTTTTTATCCAAATTGATACAAACTTAATTCCGTTACCCAGCCATTGGAAGTTTTATCAGGTATTTGATATATATTTTAAGTCATTTTATATTTTTAACCTAAGTTACGATAACGACTTAAAATCTTTTTTAACATTTTTTGAAAAATATATGTATGAATTTGAAAATATACATGTTACGACTAGACTTTCAGAAATTTGGAATTGCTTAAATAATAAATTTAACGAAAATTTTGATTCTGAAAATATTATGATAATCTCATAAAAAAAATCATACTGCATTGTTAAATAAATGTATGTTAAAATATATTTATGTTAAAAATTATATAATTTTATATTTTTTTAAGTTAAAAAAATGAATATTTTTTTCTGTTTTTTTTGCAATAAGAAATTTGAAACCGCTAATTTTACTATAAAACATTTAAAACTTTTTCACAATTTAAACATGTCAAATTTTTTAGAATTAAATTGTATTGTTTCAACTGAATGTACAAGAACATTTAGTACATATTCCGGTTTATATCGACATGCTTTAAAATGTAAAAATTCAAATAATATAAATAAGGTTTCTGATAAAAGTATTTTGAATAAAGATTTAATAAATGATAATAATCATAATGATAAAGTTAATGTAGTTAATGATAATGATAAAGAACTTCTATATGATAATTTAGAAACTCAAAACGAATCAGATATAAATTTTAATAAGTTTAATATGAAAAGAAAATTTGAATCGATTAATAATGAACTAGATTTTTCGAATTTTTTTAATTTATTAAATTCATTTGGTATATCTGAAATAAATATGAATACAGAACAGAAAATCAAAATTAAATTCGCACAATAAGATCCTAATTTTTAAAGTTATTTTCCAAGCATTCATGCTGTATGCAGCTCCAGTTTGGCAAAGTGCTGCCAAATGTCACATAAAAAAACACACGAAGCAGTCATAGAACTGCCTACAGAAGTTTATACTTAAAAAATTTAAACTATGAAATAACAGTGGCTACAAATGCAGTACAAAATGTAAATTAAAATATTTTTATTTTAATTTACATTTTGTACTCAGCAGACTATCATTTGTAGCCACTGTTATTTCATAGTTTAAATTTTTTAAGTATAAACTTCTGTAGGCAGTTCTATGACTGGTTCGTGTGTTTTTTTTTTTTATATTTTGAGCCAGGACGACTCTAAAAGTAGCTAGCTACCCAAAACTTTTGGGCAGGTAATCTTTATTTCACCGGCGCTACCTATTTATAAAACATTTTTTTTTGCATATTTTAAGCAGGGAAGACCCTAACCATAGCTCCCTCTCCAAAATTTTTGGTCAGGTAATTCCACCCTCACTTCCGCCCTCACTTCCGCCCTCACTTCCGCCCTCACTTATGCCCTAACTACCAACCTCTCTTCCGCCCTCACTTCCGTCATGATTTCCACCCTGATTTCCGCCCTCACTACCACCCTCGCTTCCGCCCTCACTTCCGCTCTCACTTCCGCCCTCACTTCCGCCCTCACTTCCGCCCTCACTTCCGCCCTCACTTCCGCCCTCACTTCCGCCCTCACTTCCGCCCTCACTTCCGCCCTCACTTCCGCCCTCACTTCCGCCCTCACTTCCGCCCTCACTTCCGCCCTCACTTCCGCCCTCACTTCCGCCCTCACTTCCGCCCTCACTTCCGCCCTCACTTCCGCCCTCAATCCCGCACCCACTTCCGCCCTCACATCCGCATCACTTCCACTCTCACTTCCGCCCTCACTTACGCACTCACTTCCGCCCTCACTTCCGCCCTCACTTCCGCCCTCACTTCCGCCCTCACTTCCGCCCTCACTTCCGTCCTCACTTCCGTCCTCACTTCCGTCCTCACTTCCGCCCTCACTTCCGCCCTCACTTCCGCCCTCACTTCCGCCCTCACTTCCGCCCTCACTACCGCCCTCACTTCCGCCCTCACTTCCGCCCTCACTTCCGCCCTCACTTCCGCCCTCACTTCCGCCCTCACATCCGCATCACTTCCACTCTCACTTCCGCCCTCACTTACGCACTCACTTCCGCCCTCACTTCCGCCCTCACTTCCGCCCTCACTACCGCCCTCACTTCCGCCCTCACTTCCGCCCTCACTTCCGCCCTCACTTCTGCCCTAACTACCAACCTCTCTTCCGCCCTCACTTCCGTCATGATTTCCACCCTGATTTCCGCCCTCACTACCGCCCTCACTTCCGCTCTCACTTCCGCCCTCACTTCCGCCCTCACTTCCGCCCTCACTTCCGCCCTCACTTCCGCCCTCACTTCCGCCCTCACTTCCGCCCTCACTTCCGCCCTCACTTCCGCCCTCACTTCCGCCCTCACTTCCGCCCTCACTTCCGCCCTCACTTCCGCCCTCACATCCGCATCACTTCCACTCTCACTTCCGCCCTCACTTACGCACTCACTTCCGCCCTCACTTCCGCCCTCACTTCCGCCCTCACTTCCGCTCTCACTTCCGCCCTCACTTCCGCCCTCACTTCCACCCTCACTTACGCACTCACTTCCGCCCTCACTTCCGCCCTCACTTCCACCCTCACTTCCGCCCTCACTTCCGTCCTCACTTCCGTCCTCACTTCCGTCCTCACTTCCGCCCTCACTTCCGTCCTCACTACCGCCCTCACTACCGCCCTCACTTCCGCCCTCACTTCCGCCCTCACTTCCGCCCTCACTTCCGCCCTCACTACCGCCCTCACTTCCTCCCTCACTTCCGCCGTCACTTCCGCCCTCACTTCCGCCCTCACTTCCTCCCTCACTTCCGCCCTCACTTCCGCCCTCACTTCCGCCCTCACTTCCGCCCTCACTTCCGCCCTCACTTCCGCCCTCACTTCCGCCCTCACTTCTGCCCTCACTTCTGCCCTCACTTCCGCCCTCACTTCCGCCCTCACTTCCGCCCTCACTTCCACTCTCACTTCCACTCTCACTTCCGCCCTCAATCCCGCCCTCACTTCCACTCTCACTTCCGCCCTCACTTCCGCCCTCACTTCCGCCCTCACTTCCGCCCTCACTTCCAACCTCACTTCCGCCCTCACTTCCGCCCTCACTTCCGCCCTCACTTCCGCCCTCACTCCGGCCTCACTTCCGCCTTCACTGCCGCCCTCACTTCCACTCTCACTTCCGCCCTCAATCCCGCCCTCAATCCCGCCCTCACATCCACTCTCACTTCCGCACTCACTTCCGTCCTCACTTCCGTCCTCACTTCCGCCCTCACTTCCGCCCTCACTTCCGCCCTCACTTCTGCCCTCACTTCTGCCCTCACTTCCGCCCTGACTTCCGCCCTCACTTCCGCCCTCACTTCCGCCCTCACTTCCGCCCTCTCTTCCGCCCTCACTTCCGTCATGATTTCCACCCTGATTTCCGCCCTCACTACCACCCTCGCTTCCGCCCTCACTTCCGCTCTCACTTCCGCTCTCACTTCCGCCCTCACTTCCGCCCTCACTTCCGCCCTCATTTCCGCCCTGACTTCCGCCCTCACTTCCGCCCTCACTTCCGCCCTCACTTCCGCCCTCACTTCCGCTCTCACTTCCGCCCTCACTTCCAACCTCACTTCCGCCCTCACTTCCGCCCTAACTTCCGCCCTCACTTCCGCCCTCACTTCCGCCCTCACTTCTGCCTTCACTTCCGCCCTCACTTCCGCCCTCACTTCCGCCCTCACTTCTGCCCTCACTTCTGCCCTCACTTCCGCCCTCACTTCCGCCCTCACTTCCGCCCTCATTTCCGCCCTCACTTCCGCCCTCACTTCCGCCCTCTCTTCCGCCCTCACTTCCGTCATGATTTCCACCCTGATTTACGTCCTCACTTCCGCCCTCACTTCCGCCCTCACTTCCGCCCTCACTTCCGCCTTCACTGCCTCCCTCACTTCCACTCTGACTTCCGCCCTCAATCCCGCCCTCAATCCCGCCCTCACTTCCGCCCTCCCATCCACTCTCACTTCCGCACTCACTTCCACCCTCACTTCCGCCCTCACTTCCAACCTCACTTCCGCCCTCACTTCCAACCTCACTTCCGCCCTCACTTCCGTCCTAACTTCCGTCCTCACTTCCGCCCTCACTTCCGCCCTCACTTCCGCCCTCACTTCCGCCCTCACTTCCGCCCTGACTTCCGCCCTCACTTCCGCCCTCACTTCCGCCCTCACTTCCGCCCTCACTTCCGCCCTCACTTCCGCCCTCACTTCCGCCCACACTTCCGCCCTCACTTCCGCCCTCACTTCCGCCCTCACTTCCGCCCTAACTTCCGCCCTCACTTCCGCCCTAACTTCCTCCCTAACTTCCGCCCTAACTTCCGCCCTAACTTCTGTCCTCCGTTCCGCCCTCCCTTCCGCCCTCCCTTCCGCCCTCTCTTCCGCCCTCCCTTCCGCCCTCCCTTGCGCCCTCCCTTCCGACCTCTCTTCAGCCCTTACTGCCGCCCTCTCTTCAGCCCTTACTTCCGCCCTCACTTCCTTCCTTTTTTTTGGGCAGGTAATCTTTATTTCTCACCCGAGCTACCTATTTTGAAAAAAAAATATTTTGGTATATTTTGAGGCGAGAAGACTCTAACTGTAGCTCCGTACCCAAAATTTTTGGTCAGGTAATCTAATTATTTCATTTTTGGTCTGGTAATCTAATTATTTTTAACATATTTTGAGCCGGCACGACCTAACCGTATCTCCCTGCCCAAAAAATTTTCGGCAAGTAATCTTTATTTCACCGGACCTACCTATTTTGAAAAATAAATTTTAGTTGTTAAATAATTTGTAAACGAAAGAAAAAATAATTTGAATTTAAATTTTCCGCGCCAAATAATTTTGTTTTTATAAATGACAAATGATTATTGAACTACCTAATTTGAAAAAAATTTTAAATTTTAAAAAATTTGTAAACGAAAGATTTTTAAAAATAATTTGAATTTAAATTTTTCGCGCCAAATTATTTTGTTTTTATAAATAACAAATGATTATTGAGTTGACTCATTTTTTTTGAGTATTCAAACGGTACAGCATGTCGTTTTTTTTTTAACTCAAATTCGAATGAGTAAAAAAATTTTTACCCCCTACAGAATTACTCATTTATATCATACACCGCGCCTAAAGAAGTATAAACTTCAAAAATTACAAACTCAACAAAATAAAGTTTTGAAAATGTTGTTGAACCTGCCTTGGCATTTCTCTACCAAAACACTACACAAACTAACCAAGTCAAAAACAATTAACGAAAAAATAAATGAAATTTCATTAAAATTCCAAACTAGATGTAACTATTCTGAAAATAATATCATAAGGAACCTATACCCTAGCTAGAAAAGAAATAGCACGAACTAAATGGTGGGGGCTCTTCAGCCGGACAATTCTTGGTAATTGATGTCACAATTATTGAGCAATTAGTGCTTAATTTGTGACTATTAGTGCCATAAAAACTAGAATTTGTGCTCGCTTAGTTTTTGAGAAACTTAGATTTTCGAATTTCGAACATGGGTCAAAGTGGTATCTCTGGCTGGATTCGAATTTCCAATAAAATGAAGACGCTATTATTTAGTGCTTAATTTGTGCCTATTTGTGCTACAAAAACTAGAATTTGTGCTCTTCAAAATTATGTGAAAACAATTTTTTTTAGATTAGGCCAAAATTCCAAAATTTGAACAGAATTTTTTTTCGTCGAATTTAGAAAAAGCGAAAATGCCACCATTTAGTGCATAATTTGTGCTTGCGTTTATTGTACTTTGTGATGATTTGTTTTATCAAAAAAAAAAAATATGCCGCGCCGAAAAAAATGTAAGTTCGAAATAATTTCAACCTCAGCTATTATGGTGCCCCGTCCTTCTAGTTCTGCGACACTCTTGACAAAGTACAGTAAACGCAAGCACAAATTAAGCACTAAATGGTGGCATTTTCGCTTTTTCTAAATTCGACGAAAAAAAATTCTATTCAAATTTTGGAATTTTGGCCTAATCTAAAAAAAATTGTTTTCACATCATTTTGAAGAGCACAAATTCTAGTTTTTGTAGCACAAATAGGCACAAATTAAGCACTAAATGATACCATCATTATTTTTTCGAATTTCGAATCCGGCCAGAGAGACTCCTTGACCCATGTTCGAAATTCGAAAATCAAAATTTCTTAAAAAACAAGCGAGCACAAATTCTAGTTTTTATGGCACTAACAGTCACAAATTAAGCACTAAATGCTCAATAATTGTGACATCAATTAACAAGAATTGTCCGGCTGAAGAGCCTCCACCGAACTAAATATGAAAATATAAATTTGTAATTTTTAATTAAACTTTAGTTTAAGTTTTAATGTAAATCTAAGAACTTAGTTTAGGTTTTATTTTTGAAAAAAATAAGTAAATAAGGTTTTTTTTTCAAATTTTCCTTAGAAAAAATGTTATAATTTTAAATAGTAAGAAAAATATTATAGCTGTACAGATCAATTTAGAATCTAAACTTCTAACTATAAGAAATTGTAATGTATAATGTTGAAATGAGAAATAAATTGAAATTGAATATGAATACAGTTTTCAATTCCTTCGAGGAAGTATTAAATAGTATTTGGAATAAAATTGAAATAGTACTACAAAAAAATAAAACCCCAAAAGCTGATATTTCTGAATTGTATTTTAATATCACGAGTACATTAAAAAGTCAATCGTCTACTTTTAAAAGGCGTAAAGTTTTAGAAAATGAAATGGAGTTTGTAGCTCCTATTGAAATAAGTTTAGGTACTCGTTGGGACAAAAAATTAAACCAGAGTACCAATATATATGATAATATCCAAAAACAATGTACATATCAATATATTTCAATAAATAAAACCATTGATGCTTTATTTAAGAACAAAAAATTCAAATCTATATACTTTAATTCTAATCATGAATGTATTGATGGTACCATTTCTAGATTTTGTTGTGCTTCTAAGTTTCATAATAGTTCATTTTTTCAAAACCCAGATGCATTACAATTACAACTCTTTTATGATGATTTCGAAATCGTATCGCCTTTGGGAAGTAAAACGAGCATTCATAAGAATTTTAACTAAAGAGCGTGTTGAATCATTAAGGACTAAACTATCATGTCAAAATTTACTACAAAACAATATAACTGATAGAAAAGGTTTAAGATTTAATTGCATTTTAAACAATTTACAATATTATTCTACAATTGAAAATGGGACAGTAGATATAATGCACGATATTTTAGAAGGTGCAGTACCGTTTATATTAAAACACTTTTTAAATTTCCTAAAAGACAATAAGATTCTTTCCCTAACTAAAATTAATAATAGAATTCTATCATATTCTTATGGTTTTTTAGATTCCAAAAATCGACCAACAACCGTATATTTAAATAAAAAATCGGCCACTTCTATCGGATTAAATGCTCCCCAATATTGGTGCTTAATTACTTATCTACCGTTTATATTTGCCGATTTAAAAGACAAAATTGATTGTACTTTGTGGTCAGCAGTGACAAGTTTAATTAAATTGATGCAAATAATATTTTCAGAAAAAATATCTACTGAATCTAAGGTCTACCTAAATATATTGAAGAACATTTATTATTGCTATTAGAGCTACAGTTAACTCTATTGCCAAAACATCACTTGATTACGCACTATCCTGGTATTCTGACTAGAATAGGTCCACTTGTTCATCATTGGACTATGCGATTTGAGAGCTATCATAGAAATTTCACCAAAACGGGTAGATATTTGAATAATTTTAACAATATTGCTAAAACTTTAGCATTTAGACATCAGCAAAAAATGTTTTATACATGGAAGAATTTAGGATCTCAAAATGAACTAGAAACGCAACATAAAATAGAAATTGATGTAAACTTACATGAATTTAAAACTGATTTAAAAGTAAAACTAAATCAGCCTATTTATTCCACATTATTTTTGAACAATGGTTTTATTTATAAAAAAGGCTTATTTGTAGTTAAAAATGATATTTTAAACTTTTCGTTTTGTAAAATTAAAGAAATATTATTTGACGAACGCGATGAAGTAATGCTTTATTGCAGTTCTTATAAAATTAAAAATTTTAATGAAACTTTTATGTCTTATGAAGTTGTGAACGATATATATACTTGTCGATTTAAGGGATCTTCTTAATAAAAAATCTTACGATTCCACTAAAATTAAAGAAAAAATGTTCATTATTATAAAAACAAATGTAAACTAAAATTATAAACAAAAAATGTAAACTGAAATTATGAACAAAAATTCATAAAAGAATGAAATAATAAAAAGTATACATTTAAAATAAACTTTACATTTCTTTTTTTTTATTATTATTTGGTTTTTCAAAATAGAAAAATTGAAATATTCACCTATTTATATCAATTTAAAAAATAAATAAAATGGTTTAGATTTTAAACCAAAAAAAAATTAAACTTTTTGCTTTAAACCATAAAGTTTAATTCTCAAATAAACCTTTATAGTTTAAAATTTAAACTATTTCGTTTAACAAATTATGTTAAACTTCTTCAGTTTAAAATTTAAACTATTTCGTTAAACAAATTATGTTAAATTTCTTCAGTTCAAAGTGTTAAACTATTTCGTTTAACAAATTATGTTAAACTTTTTCAGTTTAAAGTGTTAAACTATTTCGTTTAACACATTATGTTAAACATCTTCAGTTTAAAATTTATTCTTTTTTGTTTAAATTATTTATTATAGACTAAAAAGTTTAAAACTTAAACTTATATTGGTGTGGAACTATATAGAAACTTTTAAGTTTAAAAAAAAAACTGAAATTTTGGACCGTGAAGTTAGTACAACAATCAAAGATGGAATCGTAAACCATTAACTTAAAAATTTGAGGAATGTCGGAAAGCTTTGCAATTGGATGGTTATTGTTGACCTTTTTTTGGAGCCCTTATTTGTGAACTGGTCGAATAAAAGCTTCTTTCCATATTCCAGGAAAATATCCGGAAGAAAGTAAAATATTAAAGATCATTGAAAGTGGGAAAGTAAAACTACTTGAGCAATGCCTCAATATAATTTCAGGGACATTATCGGGTGCTGCGTTTGCATTTGCTCCGAGTTTGTTTAAATATTTTTTAACTGATTCACTATCAAACACAGGAATTTGAGTAATATTGATCTTTGGAAAATTGTCAAGGTGAGAAAAATTATTCTCAGTAGCAATGAAAACGGAGTTTGAATAAGTTTTAACAAAAAATTGCCAAAAGAACTTCGTTATTTCGCTCGAGATATCACTAACATGACCATTAAATTTCATGAATGTTTAATACTGATCGCCTTTTTTTTTAGAATTAACAAACCTCCAGGAACATTTCGGTTCAGATAAAATTTTTAATGACATACTACGAACATAGTCCTGATATTTTTGTTCAATCAAATTTTTAAATTCATCATAAACTGAGCTAAAATTAATATAAACTTCACAATTTATTGATTTGATATATTTGTTCCACAATTTATTAGCCAATCCGTGGTAAAAACTAAGTCAAGTTGTCTTAATAGACAATTTTTTATGTGGGTTACCTGATGTAAGCCATTGACATTAAGAGAGTCTATAAAAAAACAGATGGATTCACTTGAGATATTTAGGAGAACTAAGTAGAATTATTCGTCATCTTGTTTCCATTCAATTATAGGAAAATTGAAATCTCCCGCAATAATCAATTCGTCGAACGGGTTAAGGTTTATAGAAATATGTATATTCAATTGCTTTCAGGATACTCTCATAAGTTTCATTATTTGAATCTTGAGGGATGTAACAGCACATTATATACACTTTTTTATCTACAAATTCAATTCTAACACAAATTATCTCCAAAATTTTGTGATTGTGATTATCAAAGGTTGTAAATATTAATATTTTTTATTATAAGTAATGGATTAAATTTTGCAAAATATATCCACAAATAGTGAAACACAATATTATTGAAGATAAGTTTCGTGTTTTCAACTACTTTCATTACATGCATCTGTATTAGGCTTCTCGATACGAATCCTTACTTTAATCTACCTCAGTACTCTTCAAATTTATGAAGTATCCACTTTAATCATATTTTCACATGCAGGTTTGGGGCTTACGAGTTTTCTCAACCACGAAGAATATTTTTATAAATTTTACAATAACCAATATATACATAAGTATATAGTTCGTGAAAATCAAATAAAATGTTTTTAACGAAATGTCATAACGTCAATAGGGCATAACGTCAATAGGTCATAATGTCAAAGGACTTTATGACTCAATTTTTGAGACATAAAAACAACTGAATATATGTCCGGATGACGTTATCACAACTCGCCATATTTCATTTTAAAAGTGGGCCAATACTAATAATAAACAAATATTGAAGATAAGATTCAATCTTAAATAAGAAAAATTTTATTTAGGAATGAATAAACCAAAATATATGATTCTAAGTTTGTAAAAAAATATTATTTTTATTATATTGATGTACACACAATTTATAAACAAAAATATATATGTATATGCATTTAAGTCTGTAAAATATTTTTTAAGACCAAAAGGATATCATTTCGACTCTTGAATTGCTGAAGATTAATTGTTAAGTTAAGTTTTAGTTATAACATATTTTTCTTGTTTCAGTCTAAAAGTTTTTTTTTATATTTTAACTTTGTACCAAGTATAGTTCAAAACTATGTAATCATTGTCAGAGCCGTGCCTGTAAATAGTTCATTGCGGGCGCCGCCCGCAGGCGGCCAGTTATAACGGCGGCCAAAGAAATTAAATTAACTTCTTATTCGAAATCGTGTTGAGTTGTTATTATGTTATCAATCCTTATATTTTGTGCTATTTAAGAAAAAAGGAAAAAACAATTATCTATGTTTTTACAAAAGGTAAACAAAACCTTAATTAGATGCATTTCCTTAATTTTAAATTTTTTTTTTTATTCCATTATTATCTTTATTTTAATAATTGTTTGGACTTAAGATTCAATTAGCCTATCAAAAACGTGAACATATTTGCTGAGATTGTGCAGTATAAAGAAAACAGATAATAAAAACAATCAAACGAAGAAATAAAGCTAAAATATCAATCTCCAGTGCTGTGAAAAATGCGACAAAAATTTTATGAAAAACACCTCTAGCGGAATTTCAAAAGACTGTATTTGAAATTTATTTATGTGCAGAAGCTGGAATTTTGTAAAAAAAAAAAAATTTAAATTAAATGAAATTATTTAAAAATTGTTTAGAAAATTAAAGAAATACAAAATTCCACGTCACGAGTCCTATTTTAGAGTGATATTTTAGCTTTATTTCTGCGTTTGATTTTTTTTATTATCTGTTTCCTTTACTTCACAATCGCAGCAAATATGTTTCTCAAATTTTTTTTCAATTCGAAGCAAAAAAACGAAAAATTTAAAGCCAGTTCTATATAACATAACAAAAAATAACTTCAGTCGAGATTGTATTAAGCCTAAAAAGCAAAACCACTCTTAATCTTTAATTTTGTTCAATTTAATTTTTTTAACATAATGCTTTTAATCCCTATTAATAAATTTATTATAGATGTAACTTATTAATAAAATAGTTTGTGGTTTAAATTATACTTTTTAATTAAAAAGAACTATATTTTGCACATATGACTTAGGGGCGGCTTTACCGACTTGCACGCAGGCGGCCATGAACTCAGGCACGGCCCTGATCATTGTTAAATATCATACTATCGGGCACAGCCTAATTAGTAATATATGAGCCGTTTATTTTTAAAGTGGTTTAAGTCCATTTGTTCTTGTATTAAGATATTTAAGGTTTTGTGTTTGAATTAATTTAAAAATATACATTAATATTTCCATAAGCTAATTTTCAAGTGTCAAAATCAAAGCGGTTTTAATGATACTAGACTAAAATTGTTTATAAATTAAAAGAATATATACTATTGTGCTTATTGTTATCATTAACTATTTTTTTTTGAAAAATGGACTTAAACCACTTTCAAAATAAACGGCTCATATTATAGTTGTAAAAAAAAATTTTCAGAATTTATTCACTAAAAAAATATTAAAAGTAAAAAAAAAAAAATTATAAATTTTATCAGTTTTCACAATGATTTCATGTTAATTATTTGAGGAACATTTTGTAAATATATGTAAATGCAGAACCCAAAACGATAAAATTGAAAAATAAGTATTGTCAAATTAAATATTACTATTTGTCTTTTGACCAAAAATTATTTAAAATAAATAACTTAGAAGTAAGTAATATATTTTATTTATTTATTTTTTTTAATGTATACCTATGTATATAAATATTCTATGTAATGTATTCTATAAGTAAATAACATTTAAATTAAAAATAAAAAAATTATTTTAACTTACATGTTAAATAATAAGTAAATAATAAATTTGGTAGTTATATATTTTTATTTTTATATATATGTACATAAAACTATAATATTTAATAATTTTTATTATTCCCTTATTGGTATGAATCATGCCTATAAATTAAGTATTCATTAAAAAAAAATTATTATTTTTGTGTAAGTTAATTTTATAGTGAATAAAAAGTATATAACTTATAACGGTTAACCAATTATAACGGTTAATATTATTTTTTGTTTTTATAAATAATAACCATTATTTTAGAAATTATTTAATTTAATTTATTTTAATTATTTTAATATATAAAGAATTTGAATTAAAATTAAAATTAAAATAAAATTATTTTTGAATAAAAAAAAATTTAAAATTATTTTTATAATAATTTTTATAATATTAAAATATTTGAATTTTAAGTTATTTCTCATTTAGAACTCGAATAATAAGTGAATTAAAAATCTAAATTTATAATTTACATTTTTAATAATGAAAACTTGATGTAATTATTTTATATGAAAATGTTATGAACCACTACAATACCCCCCTTCCAGATTAAAAATTATAAGGAAAAAGAAACATTACGAGTAGGTATTGTAGATGGCAGTGAATGTTGTAATGAAGGTGAAACATGTGCTGGTTTTAAATGATCAATCGAAATATGTTTAATTTTACCATTGAAATTAATTTTGAAAAATTTGTCGAAACGTTGAAGAACTTCGAAAGGACCTTCGTAAGGAGGATTTAAAATTTTTTTGTTAAATGATTTCACAAACACAAATTTACTTGAGAGTAAATCATTTGGAATATAAAAATTTTCATATGATTTATGTCTAGTTGGAACCGGACGAATTTGCTTAAAATTTGAACGTAATTGTGAAATTAATTGTGAATGATCTAAACGTTGAGAAGTATTTGAAACGAAAAATTCACTAGGAACACGAATATTTTCTCCATAAACTAATTCAGCAGATGAATATTTAATATCTTCTTTAATCGCGGTTCTAAAACCTAGAAGAACAATAAAAATTTCATCATGCCAGTTAATAGTATTACAACGAGCTATTAAAGATGTTTTAAGTTGGCGATGAAAACGTTCAACTAAACCATTTGATTTAGGGTGATAAGTTGTAGTTCGAATTTTATGAGTACCTAAAAATTTAGATAATTCTGTAAATAATTTTGATTCAAATTGTCTACCTTGATCAGTTGTTAAAGATAATGGAACGCCAAAACGGGAAATATACTGGTTAAAAAATGTAGAAGCAATAGTAGTAGCAGTCATATCAGGAATGGGATAAGCTTCAGGCCAGCGAGTATATCGATCAACAATTGTTAAAATGTATGAACATCCTTTTGATGGAGGTAGGGGGCCAACAATATCCATATGGATATTCTGAAATCTACCTGAAGGAAGTGGAAATGTACCTGAAAGTGGTTTAGTGTGACGATAGATTTTAGCTTTCTGGCAATTTAAACAATTTTTAGACCACTCATTAATATTAAGATTCATAAAAGGCCAAAAATATTTAGATGTAATAATTTTTCGAGTAGCACGAATACTAGGATGAGATAAATTATGTAAAGAATCAAAAATGATTTTACGAAAAGATAATGGAATATATGGTCGAGGTTTATTTGTGGAAATTTCGCACCATAGTTTGGTGTTTGAATTTGATAAAGTAATTTGATCAAGAATAAATTTTGAATTATTTTTAGGAGAAATTAATAGATTTTGAAGTTCGGAATCAGAAATTTGTTGTTGAGCAATAGTAAGAAGATCAAATTGACACGTAGTAATTTCTGATGAATCTAGAGAATCTTCAATACGGGAAAGAGTGTCAGCAATAATATTATCTTTACCTTTAATATGACGGATATCTGAAGTAAACTGAGCAATATAATCCAAATGGCGTGCTTGGCGTGGACTGCGTTCAGTTTTGGATGATAAAGCAAAGATAAGAGGCTTATGATCTGTATAAACTGTAAAATCATTGCCTTCTAAAAATGATCGAAAATGTTTGATGGATAAATAAATAGCTAAAAGTTCTCTATCAAAAGCGGAATATTTCTTTTCAGTATCAGAAAGTTTTTTTGAAAAGAAAGCAATAGGTAAATTATTTTTATTGTTAATTTGCTGAAGGACTGCTCCAATTGCTACGTTAGAAGCATCGACAGTTAACGTAAATGGTTCATTTTCAATTGGAAAAATTAATAAAGAAGCTTCAGAAAGCTTCTGTTTAATTTGATTGAAATTTATGTCACAAAAATCAGGCCAAGAAAAAGGAATTTTTGAAGATTTTTTTGGATTAGTTAATTTTGTGAGATGATCATAAATAGGTGCAAGTAAATGAGCTAAGGATGGTATGAATCTGTGATAATAATTAATCATTCCAACAAACTGTTGAATATGTTTTATTGAAGATGGTTTAGGAAATTCTGAAATAATTTTAACACGATTTGTTGAAGGGATGTATCCATTAGGAGAAATTTTTTGACTGAGAAAGTCAAGTTCTTCCACACCAAAAACACATTTTGAAGGTTGAATAGTTAATCCATAATCCACTAATCTTTGAAACAATAATTTTAAATGTTGTTTATGATCTTCATGAGATTTGCTAAAAATTAAAATATCATCTAAATAAACGTATAGAAAATCTAAACCAAAAGTAACTTCATTCATAAATCTTTGGAAAGATTGAGCAGCATTTCTTAAACCAAAAGGCATGCGCGGGAATTCAAAAAGTCCGAAAGGAGTAGTAATAGCTGTTTTATGAATGTCTTCTTCTGCAATGGGAATATTATGGTAGGCTCTAACTAGATCAACTTTTGAAAATATTGAACAACCATGTAAATTTAAAATGAAATTTTGAATGTGTTGAATAGGATAGCGATCGGGAATTGTAACAAGATTTAATTGGCGATAGTCACCACAAGGTCTCCAGTTATTATCATTCTTAGGGACCATATGAAGTGCTGATGAAACTGGAGAAGATGAAGGTCTACAAATTCCCATTTGTAACATGTGTTCGAATTCTGTTTTCGCAATGTTAAATTTTTTTGAATCTAATCTTCTAGGTTTAGTAAAAGGTAAATTACCTTTAGTTAAAATGTGATGTTTAACATTGTGTTTAGTGGGTTTATCAAATTGGGGAGGAGAAATTAATTCGGGAAATTTTTTAAGAATGTCAGAAAAAGAATTTGAATTTTTTATAGAATAAAGTTTGGGAGATGGAGTACAATCAAATTTTGAAAAACAATTAATAGATAAAGATGTTTGAGAATCTATTAACTTTTTGTTTTGTAGATCAACAGATAAGCCAAATTTAGATAAAAAATCAGCGCCAATAATTGGTTTTTTAACGTCTGCTAAAGTAAAAACAAAGTTAAATGGACGACGAAGATTAAAATTAATTTTTAAAAGTTTTGTACCAAAAGTATTTATAATCGTTTCATTTGCTGCAGATAATTCGAAAGTAGGATTTTTTTTAAAAAGACCAAAAACAGTGTTGGGTATAACGGAAATGTCTGCCCCAGTATCAATTAAAAAATGAAGATTATTTTCTTTATCGTATAAAAATAAACGATGTGATTTAACTGATAATGGGGACTCATTTAGTTTTTTGAACTATCTAAATTTGTAGAATTATTAAATTTACAAGGTGTTTTACATTTTGTTGCATTATTACCAAAATTATAATGATACCAACAAAAATCTGTGTGAGTATTGTTAAAATTGTTAAATAATGTAGTTGAAAACTTCAATGATTGTTGAAAAATTGTTGAATAATGTAGTTGAAAACTTCAATGATTGTTGAAAAATATTAAATTATTGAATGATAAGTATAATTATTTTGGATTAAATTCTCTTTTTGAATGTCCAAATAATTGTTGAGGTAAATGTTTTGGTTGGATAATGGTTCTGCACAGTGTGATTGAATAATCAAATTTTGAATTCAGGTTGCTGTTGTCTTGAACTTCGGGGTCACCAATTATAACGGTTAATATTATTTTTTGTTTTTATAAATAATAACCATTATTTTAGAAATTATTTAATTTAATTTATTTTAATTATTTTAATATATAAAGAATTTGAATTAAAATTAAAATTAAAATAAAATTATTTTTTGAATTAAAAAAAAAAAAAAAATTTAAAATTATTTTTATAATAATTTTTATAATATTAGAATATTTGAATTTTAAGTTGTTTCTCATTGAGAACTCGAATAATAACTGAATTAAAAATCTAAATTTATAATTTACATTTTTAATAATGAAAACTTGATGTAACTATTTTATATGAAAATGTTATGAACCACTACACACCGTACCTTTTATGTATTTTATTTTATTTATATAATTTTCTTTTCATTGTATTTACATGAAAATTCCTTAATATAATTATTTTACATTTTATTTATCAACAAAAAAAAAGAAAAACAATTGTTGACAAATGTTCGAATATTACAATAAAATAATTATGGAAATGTTTTCAACTCATATTATATAAAAGTAAATACATATATGTACTACATAGATATTATAACTATGTTAAGTATATAATTTATGTTAGTGCATGCATTAATTCAAATATTCATAAAGTTACATTAATAATCTAAATATTATATTTATACTACAAGTACATAAATATACATATTTCTTATTATTTTATATTAATTTAATATTTATAAAATATTATATTTAAATATTATATTTATAAAAAAAATATTTAAATATTATATTTAAAGAAATTATGTTAAAAATATTCTGCTGATTTTAAATTAGTTCGTGAGCTCATTATAGCAGTATTACTAAAATTAAGATTACCAAAAAAAAATAAAAGTTCTAATAATATTTTATATTTGAAAAAGCAAAAAACTACATTAAATAAGAAGAATTATTAAGGGAAAATGATAAACACATTTGATGTACTATATAAAGTTTTTTAATTTAAATTTGATATTAATATTAATAAAAGTAAACTATTAAGTTAAGAAGACATTGAAAATTGAAAAATACCATAATAAATATATATTTTTTTGATGTTCATCTGAATTTTACAACAATATAAGTTAAATTAATAATATTTTGGGGAAAAAAACTAAATATTAATCAATCAAAATATACACAATAATTATGGTTTTTTGTTGAATAGAGTGTAGTTTTCTGTTTAATCGCCAATAATGGTCAACTGTTTTTTTTTGTTGTTTATTAATTTTTTTTTTGTATATTTTGAGTATATCGCGTTTCAATTTTTAGTTTATTGTAGTATAATATAGTAGGTATGTAATAATATCTTGGAATGTACGTTGAAAGTTTTTAAGAAATTTATAACAAAATAATAAAATTAACATAAGACAAATTTTCTCACACAATACTAACAATTATTATTCTAAAACATAATTTTTTATTATTTATTCGTTATACATGTAAATAAATAAATAATTTTTAACATGTTTAATTGTGACGGATAAGATATTTTAGATCTATATTTGTTATATTTTAGATTTATTTGACAAGTATATTGTCTGAATTTTATTTACAGTCACTCACAGAATTTTAATTTATATTAATTTTATATGTCTCAGAAGGAAACAACTCCATAAAAAAGTGCGTAACCCAAAAAATATTAAATCAGTACATAAAGACAAAAAAAAATTATTTTCAAAATCCACCAAAACAAAATTTGGCTTTTAATTGCGGAAAGATTGAAATGATGTAATGTTAATACAATCATTATAATAAAATTTGATAATCGCAGTTAACGAAAATTAAGTTAAATAACAAATCATTTCTTTTTATCTATGCTTTGTACCCAGTTTTAATGAGTTTTAAAAATAAATTTATTTTTTACACTTTACTGTTGTTTTGTTCTTGAATATTAAATAAATTATATTTGTAATTATAAATGAAAAGGGTTCTGTCATAATTAAAATGGTTATACCTTATACGTTATATATATGAAAAAAAACAAAATTGTCGAAAATTATAATCTGAAAAGGGTGACATTAATATACACATACATTTTTTAAATACAAATGTACAAAGAGAGAAATCTTTCCATTAAATGCACAATATTTTATAAGATGATAAGGAAATTAATTGAATAAATTGTGTATGACTGACAAAGGCAATATTTAGTATAAAAAAATTGACGAAACGAAAATACTTTTCTGATGACATCACTTGGTTATGACAAAATTCCGTTTATAAAATATAAAAAAAGATAAAATAAACTTGTTGATTACAGAAAAAAGAAGTACAATAAAATACATACATACTTATAAATTATATTATTTACCTTTTCCTTTATACATATACATATATCTTTTGCCATATACGTATAATATTAATATTATTATATTAAAATAGGTATTTTGTTGAATCGGAATTATTTATTTCAGTTCATTCCATTTATACATATGTATATATAAAATTATTGTAAATCTAATTATGCCACAAAATTAGATTATAATGAATTAAATTGAGTTTGAGAAATTATTCATTTGAAAAGGGAACCATAATGTGTGTATTTTAATATCTAACTCTTGTCATCATATTAATATAATAAAGAAAATGTTTTTGAAGCTTAACAAAAGACAATAATTTGATATTTATATGTCATAAATTAATTTTCTTGTTAATAAATTTTCTTTTCAATATGAACATGAATATTATATACAAAATAATCGATCGATCAATTTAATGAAAGACAATAATTATAATTTATAATACGTAATAATTATTGCCCAAAACTTATCCATATAAAATGTAATGATACAAATAAAAACACATAAATGTAGGCATTTATAATAAAATATTGAAATTGAATATTATAATGTGCACTCTAGAAAATCGATAGTTTTGGTCGTAATTTTACGTCGATTATAATGGTAATTTGAGATGTAATATTACCCTCGTTATTTAAGATTCCACTAATAAAGGCGTTAAAAAAATAAAAATCACAAAAAATAGTAAAATTGTACAAGTTGTGTATTTTTTACATTAAAAATAAGGGTAAATTTATTCGTCGTTGTTTAAAAATTTACTGTTTTTGTATAAATTTACCCTTGTTGGCTTAAAAATATGCACTGATTGGTTTAAACTTAAAATTTTTGACTTAAAAATATAAGGCGCAAAATCACCAAGGTGGTAAATTCCAGTTGGAATCGATTAAATCATAGAATATAATAGTTTTTTATAAATAATGCGTCATAAGTAATCCAAACCAACTTGCTTAATCGCCACATCAAAATATTTTTTTTTAATTTATTGATTAAATATATTTTTTTTCACAAATTACCCTCAAAACGTCATTCCGGGAACGTGTCCCAAGTCAACATTCACTGACAACATCAATTAAAATA
Source organism: Hybos culiciformis (assembly GCA_964007475.1). Classification (NCBI taxonomy): domain Eukaryota; kingdom Metazoa; phylum Arthropoda; class Insecta; order Diptera; family Hybotidae; genus Hybos; species Hybos culiciformis. Next base: position 110,190 of record CAXFZM010000518.1, read on the forward strand.
CGTATTAAAAAATAATTTTAACTCAGTTAATATTATAATGAAATGATATTCATAAGTCTTTTAGTATTTACAATATTATATTTTCCGAAAATTTAACTCAAAGTCTGGCGCAAGTTTTCGCGTCATTCCGGGAACGCCTTCATTTTTTTAAAATATCTTATTTCAGAAAAGTGCTAAAGATAGCGCCACTCGGTAATTCTTTAGAGCACCTAAGGGGAAATAAATGCCTGATTTGTTTTTTATTAAAATGTGAGAACTGTAAGAGGTAAGTGCGTTTTTGTATCGAATTTTTGTAGCGTACCATAATTCACCGTCACTCCGGATTCCGGGAACGCCAATAATTCTAAGAAAAAAAAAAGTAAATGACTTTAAATATATTAATTCTCAAACATTATTAGGACCTTTTGCAATATTAATCTTAATAACGGATGTTTTTGAGGTTATTCTATGTTTTTTATGCAATTCTATACGAAAACGTCATTCCGGGAACGCGTCATGTCCGGGAAAATCAAAGCAACCAGACTGATGAAACTCTGACTCCGATGACTCCGAAAAGTAAGGTGAATGATTTGCTAAAAAATGTCTCAGTTCCGGAAGAAATACGCAAGAAGCTATTGTTTGGTGAAGTTTTATCCGCTCAATTAATTGATAATGCTAAGTCACTGCGAAAAAATTCTAAAGAGAAAGAAGTATTTTATAAATGTATAAGTGGAAAGATTTTAAAAAAATATAAATTATTGAGTCAAAGTAGAAAGTTTCTCCCGAGAAATGAAAAAAACATCAAAAATATTTTGAAATCTGATAATAAATTGCGGATTGTACATTTGGATTTAGAGACTAGAAAAAAAGTCGTAGAGTTTTTTGAACGTGACGATGTCAGCAGAATGTGTCCAGCTAAAAGAGATTGTATGAAAAAAAATGGGATTAATAAACAAAGACGAGTTCTCTTATCAACAGTTAAAGATTTACATCCATTATTCGTTACAGAATATGGAATTAAATTGTCGTACTCTACATTTATTAGAGCAAAACCTTTTTGGGTAGTCGCACCTACATTAAGGGATCGACAAACTTGTTTGTGTGTAAAACATGAAAATTTCGAATTTAAAATATCCAAATTGTATGGTTTACAAAAATTGAAGTTTAAAGATGCAAAAAGTTTGATTGAAGAATATAGCTGCGACGTGACTTCGTATGATTGTATGTATGGCATATGTGATAAATGTAAAGATATAAAATTAGATGAAGGAAGTGATGAAATTACTATAACCTATGTACAGTGGCAAAATACTAGTGAAGACAGAATGATAAAAGGAGAAGAAAAAAGCGTAAAAGTTACAAAACAAGTTTCAATAAGTAGTACAGTTAAAGACCTAAAGATAATTGTCTCTAAAGATATTCCAATGATGAAAAAACATTTATATAGTATTTATCATTATAATAAAGTTAAAAAAGATCTCAAGGAAAACTTGAGTAAAAATGAATGTTTAATCCAAATTGACTTCTCCGAAAACTATGCTACGAAATATGCTCAAGAGATTCAGGCCACTCATTTTGGTGCATCTAAAAATCAGCTTTCGATTCATACTGGAGTTTACTACGTAAGAAACGAAGATTCATTGGAATCAAAATCTTTTGCAACAGTCAGTGATAATTTAGATCATCAGTCGCATGCAATATGGACTCACATGTTACCTATTTTGGAAGAGATTTTAAAAAATCAAGAGATCAACACGCTGTTCTTTTACTCTGATGGTCCAACATCTCAATACCGTAACCGAACGAACATTTATCTCTGGCTCAAGCATATTATAGAGAAATTTGATAACATTGAAAAAGCTTCTTGGACGTTTAGTGAATCTGGTCATGGCAAAGGACCTATGGATGGTGTGGGTGGTGTTCTTAAAAGAACGGCGGACCAAAATGTTATGATGGGCAAAAACATCAATACAGCTACGGATTTTGTAAATCTTTTTACAGACTCTTCGATACTGTAAAAATGATCACGAGTGACGCAATAAATCTCATGAAAAAAGTAATTCCTAAAATTGTAGATGCTATACCAGGTATTATGAATATAACCAAAATAACTTGGGATAAGGGGCCTAAAATTAGAATTAAATTGTATCAGCATGAGCATTATCAAAAAACTATTGAACTTACAATTCTACACACAGAAATAATCGAGTCAAAAAATCCAAAGGATACTGATACAATAATCCTAATTCTTTAAAAGAACGTAAAGATAGAGTAAATTATTATAAAGAAGTTTACGACTCAACGTCTTCTGAAGATGAACAAGATCAAGAGAAAGTAAACAACTCAGAAAAAGCTGGGTGCTCATATGGAGATGAATCAGAAATTGTGCACCCAAATTTAATTTTGCCAGGAACATACTTATTAATTAAAGTACCATCTGAAAGAAGAAACCTTTTTTACAGATATGTAGCAATCAGTAATTCAAAAGTTGAAGATGATGGAGAAATTCAAGTAGTGGTATTAAAATCAGTACGCAATAATAAGAAACGCTTTAAGCTTGAACCAAAAAATGTAATGAATATTGCTGTTGAACGGATTGTTGCAATTCTTCCTTCACCTTCCCTAAAGACAGTGAAAAGTCAACAGTATTATAATTTTAAGAATGATGTTGACATTTTCGAGTGATATTTTTGTATAAGTTATTGATTATGAAGCGATAAATAATTTATAAAACTTATAATTTCTATTAATTTTTTTAACTTTCCTGTATTGAAATAATTAAAATGTGCCAATATGATTAGATTATCGTTAAACAAGAAGACAAAAATTATAAAATATGTTTTTATCTTTAAGAAATAATTACTTTAAATATTTATTATTTATAAAAAACTCAAAGGCAACATTTATAATTAATTTTAATAAATATTTAAATAATTTAAAGAATAACTTATGATTTTATTTTTCATAATCTCAGGATTCTAGAAGAACGATTTATGGTATATCGTCATTCCGGGAACGCTTCGTCATTTCCGGGAACGTTACTAATAGTCAATAAAACAATAAAAATCATTTATTTTTTTATTCAATAAATAATTAATTAAAAGTATACATTTATTTCTGTCATTTTTTACTACATTAAACAAACAAATTTCATTAATTGTACTTTTCGAAGAAGCGTTGCCGAAATGACGATATACCATAAATCGTTCTTCTAAAATATTGTTTAATTCATGTAATAATCCATTTTCAGCTCTGCCTGCTCAGATATTACTTAAAGATAATATAATTAATAAATAGGACTAGTTTTGGAAGTGAAAATAAAAAAATTTTTTTAGAAATTTTTTGTAGAATTTCAGACCCGGAATTTACCACCTTGGTGATTTTGCGCCATAAGCTCCTTGGTGTAAGCTTACACTCCTTGGTTTAATTATCTGAACTCTCTGTTGTTAACTTACATCCTGTGGCTTAATAATATGTGCTTTGATATAAATTTACATTATATGGTTTTGTAAGCATACGCTTTGTTGCTTAATATTGTACACTCTTAGTCTAAATTTACACCTGTGGTTCAATAATGAAAACTCTCTAGTGTAAACTTAAACTGTGTGGTTTAATACTGTTGTACTCTATGCTGTAAACTATGGTTTAATGTATAGACCCTCCAGTGTAAACTTAAACTCTGTAGTTTAATGTGTACACTGCAGGTGTAAATTTAAACTCTGGGATTTAAAAAAGTAGATCAGAGCAGTAAGTTGTAAGCATATTAGAAATCGCCAACACACCACACAGAAAATGTGTATACCAAATTTATATTTTCTATTTTATATGGTTTTCAATACCGTGGCCTAGTCGTAGTGTTGGCTGATTGCAATGCTAAGCACGCAGGTTCGAATCCCGAAGACGGCAAAGAAAAATTCAATAAGAAGAATTTGTAATTTCAAAATAATAATAATAAAAAAATTAAAAAAAAAAAAAATAAATAAAAAAATTAAAAAAATTCCAAAAAAAAAAATTCAAAAAAAAAAAAATTCAAAAAAATAAGAAATAATATAAAATAATAATAGATCCCAGATGTATATATATTAAAAATCATAATGAGGAACTCTCCTGTTTGAGAACCGGATATTATGAAGTGAAAGAATTGAATTTCGAACCATAGATATATTTATTCAGTAGTATATAGTATAGTGTATACCTTAAAACTTTAACTTTATATATAATTTTATTCAGTAGTACATAGTATAGTGTATACCTTAAAACTTTAAC
>CAXFZM010000520.1:0-99103 GCA_964007475.1 Hybos culiciformis
ACCTAAAGCTAAATCCAAAAAAATGCAATTTCTAACGATCAGAAGTCACATACTTAGGGCACATAATAACTGACAAGGGAGTAAAAACTGATCCCAAGAAACATGAAACTATTAAAAATTTTCCTGTACCAAAAAATGCTGACGAAGTTCGTCGATTTGTAGCATTTTGCAATTATTATAGACGATTCATTTCCGACTTTGCCGGAATAGCCAAACCTCTTAATTCTTTATTAAAGAAAAACTTTACCTTTTGTTGGACAGAGGAATGCCAACTTTCTTTTGAGAAAATGAAAAGCAAACTGGTCAATCCTCCCATTTTACAATTTCCAGATTTCAATAGACCATTTATTGTAACTACTGATGCCTCAAATTTCGCATTGGGCGCCGTTCTTAGTCAGGGACAAATCGGTCAAGATTTACCAATAGCTTTTGCAAGCCGATCACTTAATAAATATGAACTAAATAAACCAATAATTGAAAAAGAACTCTTGGGTATACATTGGGCAATTAATTATTTTAGACCTTATCTTTATGGAAGAAAATTTATCACAGTAACAGACCATCGAGCGCTAGTTGGACTGTTCTCGCATAAAAATCCATCTTCCAAACTCACTCGCATGAGACTTGATCTGTCAGAGTATGATTTTGAAATTATATATAAACAAGGAAAAATGAACACTAATGCAGATGCTTTATCTAGAATATCTCTAGACTCTGATTCCTTAAAAACTATGATTCCAACCTCCGTAAACGTACTGACAAGAGCAATGACAAAAAATGTAGCCAAACCTACAACAAGAAAAGATGTACATCCTTCTAAACCTGAAATCCATCCTAGTGTTTTTGAAGTAACATCGCTAACACAAGTTAAAAACCTAAAACAACTTGAAGTTGTTATTAATAAGATGCATAACAATATTAAAATACTTGAAAATGATAATAAAATTATATTCCAGTTTAACGATAATCTGGCACAGAACTTAGGATTTGTGCTGGAGAAGTTACTCCGAGAGATTATTAATAGAAAATTTAAAAAAATCGCGATCGCAAAGAATAATATAATATTTAAATACTTAACTAAATTTAAAAAACACATAAATGATATAAATGAAAAAATGAAAACAGAACTAAAAATTTTAATATTCACACCCCCTATAAGAATAACAAGCAAAGTTAAAATGAGCGAAAAAATATCTCATTTCCATAACTCTATGTACACAGGCGGACATTCTGGTGTTATATAGCGATATTGCTGGAAAAACATGAATAAAATGGTTAAAAACCATGTAAGTAACTGCATAGAATGCACAAAAAACAAACAAATAAGACACACAAAAGAAAAAATGATGCTTACAGAAACGCCATCCGCGAGCTTTGAGACCATTTCAATTGATACAGTCGGTCCATTACTACCCTCTAATGATTTCAGATATATACTCACACTCCAGTGTGATTTGACAAAATACATCGAAGCCATCCCATTACCCGATAAAAGAGCAAATACCATAGCAAGGGCACTGGTAGAGAAGTTCATTTTTAAATACGGAAACTTTAAAAGATTAAAAACAGATTTGGGAACCGAGCTAGTCAATGAAGTTATGAAAGAAATTTGTAAAATATTTCAAATATCTCATGTGACGTCGACTGCTTATCATCACGAAACTTAAGGTTCAATTGAGAGAAACCACAGGGTTTTGAACGAATATTTACTCTCTTTTGCAAAAGGTACTGATTGGCATGAGTGGATACCATATTTTGTTTTTTGTTATAACATAACTCCACATATTGACACAGGATACACTCCTTTTGAACTCGTTTTTGGAAAACTTGTATAGTAAAGAACTTCAGGTAAGACTTAAACACGCTCATGAAAATGCTAAAAATTTATTAGAAATTGCTAAGAATAAAAGAAAACTGACATATGACAAAAATATAAATCCACTAAACTTAAACAAAGGAGACAATGTATGGTTAAAAGTAGGGAACAAAAAGAAACTTGATCCCCCCTATAAACGACCTTATGAAGTAGTAAATACGAATAATGTTAACACACAAATAAAATTAAGAAATGATAAAAATAATGACATTATTATAGAAGTTCATAACAATAGGCTTAAGAAATAAAAATTAAAAACTATGTCAAAAAAAATATATACATATATACATAATTATAATGATAAATATGAAAATAAATAGACAGATAAATACATACTTAAGTATTTTAAAATATAATATAGATAAATTATAGCTTAAATATAACGCACAAATTTTTCTATCTTAAAATATAAAAATTTTTTTTTACGGAGAGGATGTAGTGCAGCTGTACCAAAATAAATCAAGATTATCAAAACTAATTGGTATAGCTGCACTCTTCTTATTTACAAACTATATAACGGTTGATATTATTTAATTTTTTTTAAATTAAAACCATTATTTTGAAATAGAATTAAATTATATTTATTTTATAATATTTTGAAATATAAATTAAAGTAAATAAAATTATTTTTTAATAAAAAAAAAAAATTTAAAATTATTTTATAATAATTTATAAAATTTGAATTAAGAATCTATTTTTTTAGTTGAGATTTTATTTTATAATTTTAATAATGAATAATATTTAAAGTTGTTTCTCCTTGAGAACTAGAATAATAACTGAATTAAAAATCTAAATTTATAATTTACATTTTTAAGAATGAAAACTTGATGTATCTATTTTATATGAAAATGCTATGAACCACTACAATACCCCCCTTCCAGATTAAAAATTATAAGGAAAAAGAAACATTACGAGTAGGTATTGTAGATGGCAGTGAATGTTCTAATGAAGTGTGTGCTGGTTTTAAATGATCGATCGAAATATGTTTAATTTTACCATTGAAATTAATTTTGAAAAATTTGTCGAAACGTTGAAGAACTTCGAAAGAACCTTCGTAAGGAGGATTTAAAATTTTTTTGTTAAATGATTTCACAAACACAAATTTACTTGAGAGTAAATCATTTGGAATATAAAAATTTTCATATGATTTATGTCTAGTTGGAACCGGACGAATTTGCTTAAAATTTGAACGTAATTGTGAAATTAATTGTGAATGATCTAAAGGTTGAGAAGTATTTGAAACGAAAAATTCACTAGGAACACGAATATTTTCTCCATAAACTAATTCAGCAGATGAATATTTAATATCTTCTTTAATCGCGGTTCTAAAACCTAGAAGAACAATAAAAATTTCATCATGCCAGTTAATAGTATTACAACGAGCTATTAAAGATGTTTTAAGTTGGCGATGAAAACGTTCAACTAAACCATTTGATTTAGGGTGATAAGTTGTAGTTCGAATTTTATGAGTACCTAAAAATTTAGATAATTCTGTAAATAATTTTGATTCAAATTGTCTACCTTGATCAGTTGTTAAAGATAATGGAACGCCAAAACGGGAAATATACTGGTTAAAAAATGTAGAAGCAATCATATCAGGAATGGGATAAGCTTCAGGCCAGCGAGTATATCGATCAACAATTGTTAAAATGTATGAACATCCTTTTGATGGAGGTAGAGGGCCAACAATATCCATATGGATATTCTGAAATCTACCTGAAGGAAGTGGAAATGTACCTGAAAGTGGTTTAGTGTGACGATAGATTTTAGCTTTCTGGCAATTTAAACAATTTTTAGACCACTCATTAATATTAAGATTCATAAAAGGCCAAAAATATTTAGATGTAATAATTTTTCGAGTAGCACGAATGCTAGGATGAGATAAGTTATGTAAAGAATCAAAAATGATTTTACGAAAAGATAATGGAATATATGGTCGAGGTTTATTTGAGGAAATTTCGCACCATAGTTTGGTGTTTGAATTTGATAAAGTAATTTGATCAAGAATAAATTTTGAATTATTTTTAGGAGAAATTAATAGATTTTGAAGTTCGGAATCAGAAATTTGTTGTTGAGCAATAGTAAGAAGATCAAATTTACACGTAGTAATTTCTGATGAATCTAGAGAATCTTCAATACGGGAAAGAGTGTCAGCAATAATATTATCTTTACCTTTAATATGACGGATATCTGAAGTAAACTGAGCAATATAATCCAAATGGCGTGCTTGGCGTGGACTGCGTTCAGTTTTGGATGATAAAGCAAAGATAAGGGGCTTATGATCTGTATAAACTGTAAAATCATTGCCTTCTAAAAATGATCGAAAATGTTTGATGGATAAATAAATAGCTAAAAGTTCTCTATCAAAAGCGGAATATTTGTTTTCAGTATCAGAAAGTTTTTTTGAAAAGAAAGCAATAGGTAAATTATTTTTATTGTTAGTTTGCTGAAGGACTGCTCCAATTGCTACGTTAGAAGCATCGACAGTTAACATAAATGGTTCATTTTCAATTGGAAAAATTAATAAAGAAGCTTCAGAAAGCTTATGTTTAATTTGATTGAAATTTATGTCACAAAAATCAGGCCAAGAAAAAGGAATTTTTGAAGATTTTTTTGGATTAGTTAATTTTGTGAGATGATCATAAATAGGTGCAAGTAAATGAGCTAAGGATGGTATGAATCTGTGATAATAATTAATCATTCCAACAAACTGTTGAATATGTTTTATTGAAGATGGTTTAGGAAATTCTGAAATAATTTTAACACGATTTGTTGAAGGGATGTATCCATTAGGAGAAATTTTGTGACTGAGAAAGTCAAGTTCTTCTACACCAAAAACACATTTTGAAGGTTGAATAGTTAATCCATAATCTACTAATCTTTGAAACAATAATTTTAAATGTTGTTTATGATCTTCATGAGATTTGCTAAAAATTAAAATATCATCTAAATAAACGTATAGAAAATCTAAACCAAAAGTAACTTCATTCATAAATCTTTGGAAAGATTGAGCAGCATTTCTTAAACCAAAAGGCATGCGCGGAAATTCAAAAAGTCCGAAAGGAGTAGTAATAGCTGTTTTATGAATGTCTTCTTCTGCAATGGGAATATTATGGTAGGCTCTAACTAGATCAACTTTTGAAAATATTGAACAACCATGTAAATTTAAAATGAAATTTTGAATGTGTTGAATAGGATAGCGATCGGGAATTGTAACAAGATTTAATTGGCGATAGTCACCACAAGGTCTCCAGTTATTATCCTTCTTAGGGACCATATGAAGTGCTGATGAAACTGGAGAAGATGAAGGTCTACAAATTCCCATTTGTAACATGTGTTCGAATTCTGTTTTCGCAATGTTAAATTTTTTTGAATCTAATCTTCTAGGTTTAGTAAAAGGTAAATTACCTTTAGTTAAAATGTGATGTTTAACATTGTGTTTAGTGGGTTTATCAAATTGGGGAGGAGAAATTAATTCGGGAAATTTTTTAAGAATGTCAGAAAAAGAATTTGAATTTTTTACAGAATAAAGTTTGGGAGATGGAGTACAATCAAATTTTGAAAAACAATTAATAGATAAAGATGTTTGAGAATCTATTAACTTTTTGTTTTGTAGATCAACAGATAAGCCAAATTTAGATAAAAAATCAGCGCCAATAATTGGTTTTTTAACGTCTGCTAAAGTAAAAACAAAGTTAAAAGGACGACGAAGATTAAAATTAATTTTTAAAAGTTTTGTACCAAAAGTATTTATAATCGTTCCATTTGCTGCAGATAATTCGAAAGTAGGATTTTTTTTAAAAAGACCAAAAACAGTGTTGGGAATAACGGAAATGTCTGCCCCAGTATCAATTAAAAAATGAAGATTATTTTCTTTATCGTATAAAAATAAACGATGTGATTTAACTGATAATGGGGACTCAATTAGTTTTTTGAGCTATCTAAATTTGTAGAATTATTAAATTTACAAGGTGTTTTACATTTTGTTGCATTATTACCAAAATTATAATGATACCAACAAAAATCTGTGTGAGTATGATTACGAGAAGAAGATTTTGAACGAGAATCGCGACTAGAAGATCGTGATCGAGAAGTACGATTAGAAAATGTTAAATCTGATACAATTTTAGTAAGATCATTCAATCGTTTTTCTAAATTAGTAAAACGTAAATTTGTTTCAAAATTGGAATTTTGAATAGGTGAAATTTGAGAAAGTGGTAAAGTATTTGAATTTGAAAAAGAATTTGAAGAATTTAATGAAGAAATTGTATTAAAATGGGAAATTTCCCAAATTTTGTCTGCTAAATTTAGTAGATTATCTATGTTATCAATATTGGAGCTAACTAAAGCTATATTTAAATTTGTGGGAAGTTTCCTCATCCATAAAGATCTCAATAATTGTATACCTACTGTAGAAGTAGTTCCAACTAAACATTCCATAGAACGATAAAAATCTGATGGTTTTCGATCACCAATTTCTGAAGTAGAAAGTAATTCTTCTAAACGTTTTTCTTCACTTATAGTGTAACGTTTGAGAAGATTTTCTTTTAATGAATTATATTTATTAACATTTGGAGGATTACGAAGAAAACTCAAAATGGTTTGAATTACTTCTTGAGGTAAAACCGATAGTACGTGAGTATATTTTGTATCGTCCATTGTAATATGTTTAGATTGAAATTGAGCTTCAATTAAAAGGAACCAAGCTTCTGGACAAGAAGTCCAAAATTGTGGAAGCTTAACTGTTGCGGCATTAATGTCAGAAGAAGTATTTGAAAGTGTGGAATCGGAAGAAGAATTTGATTGATTCATTTTATGTGTGAAAAGTGTATATATGTAAAATAAGTGTGAATAATATTTTAATTAAAGTGTAAAAGATAATAATAATAATATAACTAATTGATGTATAGTAATATAAAATTAATATATAATAATATAATATAGTAATATAAATATTTAAAAATTTATCTGTATATTTGAAAATAATTTCTTTGATTGTTGAAAATTCTTTAATAATTTATGGAGTTGAAATAATTGTTAAAATTGTTCAATAATTGTTGAAAATTGTTTGATAATGGAGTTGAAAACTTCAATGATTGAATGAAATTGTTGAATAATAGTTGAAAAATATTAATGAATAAAATTGTTGAATAATAGTTGAAAACTTCAATGATTGTTGAAAAATATTAAATTATTGAACTTCAATGATTGTTGAAAAATATTAAATTATTGAATATTAAATTATGAATGATAATTATTTTGGATCTCTTTTTGAATGTCCGAATAATTGTTGAAGTAAATGTTTTGGTTGGATAATGTGGTTGGATAATTTTGAATTCAGGTTGCTGTTATCTTGAACTTCGGGGTCACCAATTATAACGGTTGATATTATTTAATTTTTTTTAAATTAAAACCATTATTTTGAAATAGAATTAAATTATATTTATTTTATAATATTTTGAAATATAAATTAAAGTAAATAAAATTATTTTTTAATAAAAAAAAAAAATTTAAAATTATTTTATAATAATTTATAAAATTTGAATTAAGAATCCATTTTATGAATAATCAAGAATCAATTTTATGAATAATATTTAAAGTTGTTTCTCCTTGAGAACTAGAATAATAACTGAATTAAAAATCTAAATTTATAATTTACATTTTTAATAATGAAAACTTGATGTATCTATTTTATATGAAAATGCTATGAACCACTACACTATATAACAATTAAGGTAAAAGTAAAGTTCATCGTAACAATAAAATATTATTATAATAATTGGAATTTTGCTTGATATGAATATATTTGATTATATATCATATTATTGCTTACTATACAATTTTGTATAGTGTGCAATAATTAACAATATATTTTTTATTTTGTAACTTTTATTTTTGTAAATTAGGTGTAATTTTAATCAATAATTTTTTGTATAAATATTCCGGAAAATTTAAATAAATTATCATTTATCATTTGATCTGATGATCATTAAATTAATTGTTTAATTTAATATTATAAGTGTCGATAATAATCGATATTAAAATTTGCTTTGGTGAAAGCAAACAAATCTAAATCACAAATTCAAAAGTGTCGTATTCAAAAGTGTCGACATCGATAAATTTGCTTTGGTAAAAGCAAAAGAATATAAATTACCTTTCAAAAGACAAGCTCGTTCCTCACACTTTAAAACTTCAAGCTTTCGAATTCGATGTACAACATAGATCCGGGAAAAAGAATGTTGTGACCGACACACTCTCACGTTCATTCGGTATAGAGGAAATTTTTCTGACAGGGAATTTGACTTGTATTTTGTATAGCAAGCTACATTTCTAAATTACTATATTTCTAATACTTTCTTAATAATAAATTAAATAATTTATCTAATTAAAATTTTCTATTTTTATTTTTTCATACCAATTTTATTGTTATACAAAAAAAAGGCCAAACAAAATTATGAAGTTCAATAAATAAACCATGAAAATTTCATACTGTGTGATGCATACCCTTTTTTATGCAAAAAAAAAAGCTAGCTCAGCTTACAACAGCACCTCCACTTTAAGCTACAATCATAATAAACAACAAATAATCAACTGCACATTTTCGTTGAAAGAAAGCTGCACATAAATTTAAATATGCAATATGTACTATATGTACAAAATAATTATATTGAATATACATACAATATAAAAAAAAAATATACTGAAATAAGTCAGTAAATAATATATTGCTTTGAAATAATCATAAAACAAAATATGTATGGATTAAATATTGTTGAAAAATAAAAACAATAGAACCAACCAATAAAATAAAATAAAATAAATTCTAGAAATGTTAATAAAATATTAACAGATATGTATCTATATGTAAACAAAAAAAAAATAATTATAATATAAATTATTGTATCATGCGGCATAAGAACCCACCTCAGTGTACTTTAGTTTAGAATAAAATTGACGTAAGTATCTTTCTTTTCTTTTTTTTTCATGTTGATAAAATTTACATTTGAAAATGAAATGATCATGTCTTTGACTTAATTTATTATTTTCACAGGTCTATTAGGTATAAGAAATGCAAGCGTAAGATCCAGCTATAGGTGGCCATAGCCAGAAGCTAAAGAATGACTCCTTAGTCATTTAGATTTAAGTTTTTTTTTATTTTGAATTGGTTGGGGTTTTTGAAATATCCTTTTATTACCTCCTTTTTACCTTCTTTATAAAAAGACATCCTTTAAATATTGTTATGAACCCTCTGGTGTTCATTGTCGCGTACCCACCAAACGACGAGCCTAGACCCGGCCTGAGAACAGGATGTCCTAGACAGTGGACTCGGCACCAGATGAATTTCGGCTGCTAGAGCACCTTCTTTTGCCTCTATCTTAGCTACTCAATTTTTATCATAAAAATTTTGTGATGAAATCCTCCTGAGTTCATTTTGAACTCGGATTTTTTGTATTTGTATACCACCCCCCGTTTTCAATTTCAACCATCAATTTAATTCATAACAAGTATTCGCATTAAATTTTGTAATCTTAGTAACTGACAATTAATTCTACTTTCCGTGACTAAAAACCGTGACTCGAAACGAAAAAAAAAATTATTTTTTAGTACTGTAAAATAAAAAGAGGTAATATTATTAAAGGAGACGTTAAAAAGTTTGATAAATTAACTTCAAACAAAAAAAAAATGTGAGTCTCGGGACACACGGAAGAAGTGAAACTTCATGGCAAGTAGTATTTTCTGGAGCGGCTAAATAAATATTTAAAATGGCCAAGTGCATATAAGACATGACGCCCATCGATTTTTTCGACGGCGACTAGTTGATTTTTGTCCTTCGACTGCTGCGGCCAGTCGACTTAAAATAACTGTTTTTGAGGGAATTCGGCGGCTTAGAAAAAATTAAACAAAAAAAATTAAAAACCAGAGACTACTTAGATATAAAAACATTTAAAAATTCTAAAATACTTTTTAAGCTCAAAAAGTTTAGTGGCATAATAGCTTTTAAATTATTTCAAAATGGCTAGAATTATGGCTGCATGGTTGCCAGATGATTTCACTATATTTTAAGCCGTAAACAAAATTCCGGTTAAAACTACATTATTAGCGACAATAATGTATGAAAAAACAGCAGCGTGGCTTAAATCATGCTTTCTTTTTGTTGCCCGAATAGTTTAACCTAAAATAACTGTTTCAAATATGCCTGAAAAATTTCATGTTTAAGTATTAGTACTTCTTCTGAAAAGGAATTGGAATAAAAATATTCTACAAGCATTGCATTAATGGAATTTAATGGCAAAAATAATTTATACCAACAACTCAATTACAAATTACTTCAAAAAAAAAATCTGTTTTAGTTAAAAGAGCATTTTCAAATATGACTGCAAAATTTGACATTAGTATTTCTTCCGAAAAGTAATTGTAATAAACATGTTGCTCCTGCATTTTATTAGTGTAATTTAATGTCAAAAATAAATTACACTAACAAACTAAAAAAATTACATTAAGAAAAATTAATATCAAAAATAAATTATATACAAAATAGGTGCATTGGAACATTTTTATTCAGAATACATATTTGTATTCCAAAAACTTTTTGAAAATTAGCACTAATTATTAATAAATGAAATATTTGTTATTCAATAATTTAAAATAAATTTTATTTTCCTTCCAATCGAAAAACAAAATAGTATTTTCGACTTTAATTCTGAGCCAATATAAAGTAGGTTATTGCGCTGATAAGCTTCATTAAATTGCTAGCGGCTGGCGGTTTTATCATCAGCTGACACATAAATTTTTTCTTTTTTTTTTGCCTTTTTTTTTGTCAATAAACGAGGAATTTTTGACATTCGGCGTTACATTTTTGACACTCGGCGTTACATTTTTGACACTTACATTTTTTTCACTCTCAATCACAATGCCTCTAAAGAAGTTTCATTTCAAAAAACTATTTAGAGTTTTACTTACTCAAAAAAAAAAAGGTTAAAATAATACTAAGAACATCTGAATTCTTAAGGCTGTATTCCACTGTCTGTTCAAAGCACAGATATCTGCTCAAAAAAATCTGCTCAAAAAATGAACAAATTCGACTCTGTACAAATTGCTTTGCTCAATGTTTTCCATTGTCTGTGCAATTGCACAAATTTTTATTTGTATAATGTATGCACAAACAAATGTCTGTACATAGAGTTTGTTCATATATTCCATTGTCTGCTCGCATAAAGTATGTACAATGAAAAAAAAAGTTTGGTCAATTGGAAATCAAAATTTATAAAGATCATTTATAATTTTTGAAAATTATATTATTAAGAATTTTTTTTTTATAAATTATTAACTTGAAAATTCATCACGAAATCAATGGATTTAGAAACAGCAAGTAAGAAAAAAGATATACAGAGTGAACAAGAAATTGCAGCCGTATTTGTGGTGCTTGGATCCTGTTATCTTCTACTATGATAAAAATCCAATTTTTGTGTTTCGCGGTTATAACAAAAATTTTTGTTATAACCGCGAAACTCATACAAATTCCAGTTTCTCGGTTATGACAAAAAATTTTCGCGGTCGTTTTAAAAATGACATTATTCATACGATCAAAAAACGACTTTATTCATGTAGAAATAATGTCGTTTAGAAGCGACATTATTTATACAAAAAAAAACGACATAGATCATATGATAAATAATGTCGCTTTAAAAGCGATATTATTTATACAAAAAAAAACGATTTTATTCATATATAAATTATAACGTTCCCGAAAGCGACATTACTCATTTGTATGGTAGGAATAATGCCGGTTTTTCGTATAAATTAAGTCCGTATAAATTATTTTAGGACCCCATTTTTATTCAGTATAGTGCCCAGGCCCAACCTACTCTAAAAAAAGCGAACCTTTCTAAAAAAGGGTTAAATTAAAAAATAAAATAAATATTATCATGAATTTATTGAAAAAAATCAAAACATATAAAAAAGTTTGCTCTGCAGTTTGTTTTGTATGAGCAGATTTTTTCTCTGCTCAAAATTGAACAAATTGTTTGTACAGATACGATTAACAATGATTCCACTGTATGTACAATGTACATATTTTTGTATGTACAAAAGTGTACAGACAACAATGAGCAAACATTTTAGAGCAAACTAATTTGATGATTCCATTATCTGTGCAATGTTTGTGACGTTTTTGAGCAAATATCTGTGCATTGCACAGACAGTGGAATAAGGCCTTTATAAATTTATAAGAAATTTTCGAAACAGAGCCATATGTAGTTAAAGTAAAACTTAAAAAAGTCAATACTTTAATAGTACGTTCAGTAAGTACAGATTGTCCTTAGCTAATGACAAAATCCTACGTTGCAGACAATCTGTACTTTGTGAAAGACAAAATCTGACAGCTAAAGTCCTTAAATACAGACAAATTCTACAAAAAATTGTTAAGTAATGCAATCCTACCTCAAAGCTTCTGCAAAAGGAAATTTCATAATTTCCCATAATAGTCAGTATTCTGGGAGTACTTTTTAGTTGGCCTTAGCTAAGGACTTTGATAATTTTGATTAAAAACAAACAAAAAAAGTGAATCTAAATAAAAAAAGTTTTCTTTTGCTAAATTAAATTAGATTAAATTAAATTATAATTATAAATATAAGTAAAAATAGAAAATTTTTCATTTTATTTATATATTTTATAAAATTGAATCAAACCATATACTTTCATAGGTTTATACAGTTTTTTTTGTGCTGTGAATTTAAAAATAAATTAAAAACGAAAAATGGGTAAGAAAATATATTTTATTTTTTATAATAACATAAAATAAAATTATTTTTTATTTTCAGAAAACGATAGTTTCAACGAAATGGAAGTGCCACATTTCACAGGTAGGATTATTAATAAATTTGTTTTTATATTATAAATTATGATAAACTTTTTTTTTTAGATGAAATTATGGATCACTATGATTTGACCGTATTGATTTGACCGTGGCTTTTTTGTTCGTAAAACTTTTGGCCGTAAATTGATTTGACCGTAATCTTATTTGTTCGTGAAACTTTTGTTCGTAAAACTTTTGGCCGTAAATTGATTTGACCGTAAATTTATTTGTTCGTGAAATTTTTTTTCGTGTTAATTTTTTCTTCTTAAATTAACACGAAAAAAAATTTCACGAACAAATAAATTTACCAAATATAATTACGTACAAAAGTCTTGCGAGTGTGCGTGTGTGTGTGTGTTGACTGTGTACGTGTGTGTGTGTGTCGACTGTGTGTGTGTGTTTTTGTGAACTCAGAAAGGCTGTAAGAAACTAAGTTTAAAAATAAATGATGGTATATATTCGCTTTTAGCATGACCCAGGACTAACGACGAGGACGTAGCGAACAAATAGTCCCACTGTGTTTTTTTTTTTTTTTTTTTAATTTTTTTTTTTTTTTTTTTTTTTTTATTTTGAATATTTTTTTTAACTTTATTGCTTCTTTTTTCTTTATATTGCAATATTATCAGCAATTGCTTGCAAATATGTGCGGCGATTCATAGACTCATAATTTCCCACAATATTTTCAATTCTGTGCCACAATTTTAAATGTTTTTTTTTACTGGAACTACCTGGTTCTTGCCCGGAAATTATTTGAGTCAATAATATTTGATTTTTACCCTGTTCTATTTTTAGAAAATTAATAAATTTGTTAAAGCAAACGTGATATTTGTTTACTAATTCAGCAAAGAACGATGCCAACCTTCGATACTATTGTTTGTTTTAGATGAATTAATATCATTAAATACATTCCATTGAATAATAGGAAATCTACCTTGTTTTTTTTTACCTCTAATGTCAGTGTATCCAATAAAAAGTTTGCCAAAGTAGTCCAAGAATCTGTCTGCAATTTCCGGAAAGTCATCAGAAATAAGACAGCATGATTCCTCAACATCTTCTGGTCTTACATATGCCAAAGCTGCAATCATTTTAATTTTTTGTGGAAAAATAGCATCTTTGTCATAAATTTCTTTGTTATGATTAATTTTAAGGTTGATTACGGGGGGTGTACATAAATACAAAGATTCTGAGTTCAAGATGAACTCATGAAGATTTTTATCATGTCTTATGATAAAAGAGAAATTGGTGGAAGTAGAGGCAATAGAAAGTGCTCTACTTTCAACTATGAATCTGGTGTTGAGTCCACTGTCTAAGGACATCCTGTTCAAAGGCTGGGTCTAAGCTCTTCGGTGGGTGGGTAAGGACAGTGAACACCAGAGGGTTCATAACATAGTTTATAGGATGTCTCTGATAAAAGGTTTAAAATTGAGATAATAGCAAAAAAAAAGAAAAAAAGGAAACCCGGACCAAAAAATAAAAATAAACATTTTAAAATTAAATGACTATGTTGTCATTCTTCAGCTTATGGCTATGGCCATCTTGAGCTGGACCTTACTTCAGCATTTCAATGTACCTGTTAGGACCTGTGGATGTGAATTTAGTGTAAAGACATTTTCTTTTATTCTGTTTACATTAAATTTATTAAAAAGTTAAAAAAATTTATAAGCTTAAATAAAACTTAATTACAGCAGTTTGGAATTGTTCTTCATTTACAATGGTTGAAAAATATTTCTGTTTGTAATCTTGTATTATAGGATTTTTATTTTACAATTTCCTATTTCATATTTATTTTATTAAATATTAGTTTCATCTAAAAAATTTTTATTTGTAATGATTTAAAGTTTTAATTTACTTTATCATATATATATAAACATTTTCTTTTGAATTTTTTTATAGTATTTTTACTATTTTTTTTTACTATTTGTCTACTTTTGAGGACTTAATTCTGTTTGTTTTTGTTGCCGACAGGCGTCTTCACCGCAATGTTATGGTATGTGGTGGCGCTTTTTAGGTCTGTTTTCTCCTAGTGGTGGCTTTAAAAACCTTGTCGGTGGATAAAAAAAATTTTCTTGCTTTATGTTTGAAGAATTTTTTTTTACATGACAATTTGGAATATAAGAAAATAGATTAGAAAGTTAAATTTGTTATTTATAAATGATAAAATTAGTATAAATTATAAAAAGTATATATTGATACAAGTGTCAACTATCCAATTAATTTCTTTTTCTTTCTTCAGCCGTTAATAAATTTTGTTCGGCGGTTCGCTAATGATTTTGTGGTGGGTGGTAACATTAAGTTCGGTATTGATACGTATTACTTTTTTGATACGTATTATTCTTTTGATACGTATTAAAAGTAAAAGTGTAAAAGTTTTTTTGAGTTGTTTTTTTTTTTTTTTTTTTTTTTTTTTTTTTTTTTAAATTTGTGTTTAAAAAAAATTTTGTGTGGTCTATTTTTCTATTTGAGAAAAGATTTAAAAGATTTTTTCGTTTTTTTTTTTTTCTGTGTCGTCTAAAGGTGAAATAGGTAAGTTTTTTTTTCTATTAAAATTTCCTTTTCTGCGGTATGGCGTAAGCCATACGTGGATTTTTGTTTTTTATCTTTTAAAATTTGAAAATTAGATTGGTTTTCTTTTTTTTTTTTTTTTTTAAATTTTATTTTATTTATTTTTTATATTATATTTTTTTATTAATAAAAAAAAATTTTTCTTTCAGATAATGAACCGTTGGGATTTTCCGATTCTTGTTCCCTATAGGATTTGTTGGCGCTGTGGTCAAAAGGGACATCTGTGGCGTCAATGTGATGCCCAAGTGTTTGAGGATTTAAAGGACACTCGGAATGAGTGTTACGGTTGTGGGAGGAAGGTGCACAAGGGCACCTGCTCCTATACTTATGTGAGTATATTTTTTTTTTATTTATATTTATTATTTTATTAACAATTATTTTTTTTTTTTTTAGTATCGTTCACTTCAGTGGTGTCAGAGATGTGGAAGCAATCTTCACTTGATCTCAGAGTGTGATTTTTGCTGGGAGTGTGGGTTAGACCACAGAGATGGGGTGCATAGGGGACCTGAATGTGGTCACTGCCTTAGGCAAGGACATTACACTTGGACCTGTCCTTGGATGTACGAGAACGAGTCTGTGGATTCTGGAGTTGAAGATCCAGGTAAGTTTTATTTTATTATACTTATATATGATATTTTTTTTTTTTTTATATTTTTTTTTTTGTTTTCAGTGTCTAATAATGAAGAATAGAAGGTATATAAGAAAAGTGGATTAGGCCTATAGGGGACACCACTATAAAAAAAAAACGCGCCTGTTTCTCTACCTCTATGGTGGTGTGGAAAAGAGAAAATTTCTTTTGGGTAAGTTTTTCTTAAAAAAAATTAATAAAATTTCTTTTTTTTTTTTTTGTAGGTTTCATTCAAGTTCCAAGATGTTAGAAAATTTTATGTGTGACTTTCCAGTCCATTTTCGATGTACCACCAAAAATATTCCTTGCGGCTTGGAAGCAATGACGGCGTTCAGCTGTCATTTGGTAAGTATATTTTTTTTGTTCATTTCTTTGGCTTGTGAAAGTCATAAAAATTTTAAAATAATTAAAAAATAAAAAATTTAAAAAAATTAGGAAAGGAAGAAAAAAAAGAAATTTATAGAAAAATTATAAATTGTAAAAAAAAAGTGGATTATGCCTCTTGGGGGATACCACTATAAAAAAAAACGCGCCGAGCTCCCTACCTCATAAGGTGGTGTGGAAAAGGGAGCTTGGCAGTAAGAAAATTTTGAAGAAATTTTTTTTTTTTTATAAAAAATAAAAAGGATTAAATAGTTTGTTTTTTATATGAGCAAATTCTACCAAGCGTTATCAAAGGAATTCTTTGATTCCATGATAAGGAGGATAAAATCAATTTATGATTATGTTTAACTCTATATGTAAATTGAGGTGAATAAGGAATAAAAAGATAATAAAAAGGCATTTATTTCACTTTTGCCCAAACATATTTGTAAACATTAAACTTTAGCAATAATATTAAAGCCTTTTGGCGAATTCCAGAATTTTGTGTTTTATTATATTTATTTTCGTAGATATGTCAATGCATGCATCAAAAATAAAGAAGACAATATAAGAATTTGCTGGTTAAAATTAAAATTTAATTGTAAATTAATATATATATTATTTTATATTATATTATGCCTCAAATTGATGCTGGTAGGTAAAAATTTTCAAAGCTTAAAATAATTATAAAAATCTAAAAAAGAAGTTTTCCTGCAAAACAAATTTAACATATGGCAAGTATATAGGATGATGAGTAAAATGGTACACATTTTGGTAGTATTTTGAATGATTTAACATGATTTTTAGTTAATATATTTTATTAAGATTTTCTTAAATTATAATCAAAATTTATTCGAAAAAGTTCAGTTTTTAAAGAATTTTTAAAAGGTAAAAATTTAACAAATTTTTATTAGAGGAATCATTAAATTTTTTTTCTTTTGGCTTAAATGTGCATGCCTAAAATTATCTAAATAATTTATTAGGTAGTTTTTCTTAAGTAGGGCTTGTTATTTTTTTTTTTTTTGTGACTTAAGTGATTAGGTCTTTTTGTGTTTTTGTGACTTAAGTGATTAGGTCTTTTTGTGTTTTTGTGACTTAAGTGATTTGGTCTTTTTGTGTTTTTGTGACTTAAGTGATTAGGTCTTTTTGTGTTTTTGTGACTTAAGTGATTAGGTCTTTTTGTGTTTTTGTGACTTAAGTGATTTGGTCTTTTTGTGTTTTTGTGACTTAAGTGATTAGGTCTTTTTGTGTTTTTGTGACTTAAGTGATTAGGTCTTTTTGTGTTTTTGTGACTTAAGTGATTAGGTCTTTTTGTGTTTTGTGACTTAAGTGATTTTGCCTTTTTAGTAATGAGTTGTTTCAATTTCTTATACTTTAATCTTTTCTTTAATTTATCAAGACTCGACATGTTTGATTTTTTAATCTTTTATATCTTTTATTTTAATCTTTCTTTTTTTTTTTGTAATTGGATATGATTTAGTACTTCAATTTGAATTTCAGATAAGTAAGTACAGTCTGTTAAAGTTATTCGCGTTACAATGAAAGATTCGAAATTTGGCAAAATCACTTTAGTTAATTTGTGTGGTGGCTAAAATACTTAGTCTTTTTACCTTAAGTCTCTAGTAAAGTAGGGGAAGAATGTATATAAATTAAAAAAAAATTCTATGACTAAAAAAATCATGTATGTTTTATTAGTGGTTTTTTTTTTTCTTCTGTTTTTAAATTTCAAAAGAAAATATTCGCTTGGACTTTTTGCTTTTTGTTTTTGGCTTGGTCGCTAAAGAAAAATGTTTACGGCGCGGAATTAAAAGTTTGTTTACTTGATGTCTAATAAGAAAAAAGAATCTTATTGTCGAAAGTAAAATGGCCATTCGGAAGTGGTTTATTCTTTAAAAAATTTTTTTTTTGTTTAATTAATTTATTTTTTTAATTAATTCTCTTTTTTTTTCTATGGTTTGGTGGTTTTAGGGATGTTTCGGGTAAGTTTTTTTTTAAACAAAATGTTTGTTTTTAATTAATGATAAAAAATGTTTTTATTTTTCTTTTTAGATATGTTTCATCGTGGGAATTTGACAGATGTTGGAGGATGGTTGTGTATCACCTGGAGGTGATGGTAAGTATTTGTTTTTTTTTTTTTTTTTTTTTTTAAATTTGTTATATATATTATTTTTTTTTTTTATTTTTAAGAAAATTTTTATTTTTAAGAAAAAAAAATTTTTTTTTTGGAATTTGTAAAAAAAATTTTATGTATTTTTTTTTTTTTTTCTTTTTTTTTATTTGTTAAGTGTTTTTCGTTTTTCTGTGTGTGATCCAGGGTTTCTTGGGTCTTTCCTTTTCCATTTCTTTTTTTTTTTTTTAAAAATTTGTGTTTTGGCTAAGTGCCGTTTTTTGTTGTTGTTTTACCAAGTCCTTGGTGAAAATTGGATAATTTTTCTTGGACTACTTTCCCCAATAAGACTTGGTAAAAAAAAAATTTTTAAAGAAAGAAAAATTCTACTCAAATTGGTTAAGTTGACGCTTGTATCAATTTTTTAGTAGGGAGGAAAATATATATTTTTTTTTTTTTTGTTAGTGAAGAAACCATTAGGGTGGTTCGTCACTGGTCTGTTTTTCTCGGTTCCTAGCCAACCGGGTACCGCTCGCATTGGGTGGCTAGGGAACGACCAGTGACGTCCTTCCTCTGTATCGGTTCTCTTGACACACACCGGGATCAAGGCTGCTGATTGCTCAGAGCTCTTGGATCCAAGGGTATGGCAGGAGAGCCAGATGCAGCACCACAACGTAGTATGGATTTCAAAAGGGAAACTCCATGTGGTGAATGGCATTGTCTTAGCTTTGGATTCTTGGATAGACCCAAGAATCCTCCACTAAGAGCGGGCTTTTGAGATTCACTAGAAGTGGCAGTTGTTTGGCTCACTTTCTAGTGAATACTCTGTTGGACTTGTTTCCATAGCTTAGTGGGATAACTCCACCAAGTTATGGAAAGCAAGTGCCAACTCCTAAAGAAAAGGGAAAAAAAAATTTAGTTAGTTATATTTACCTTTATGTTTGAAGAATTTTTTTTTACATGAAATTGTTGTAAAAATGCATTTCTTTTTATATGTTTTAGAAATGAATTTCTTACCACCACTTTCATCATAAAAAAAATTCTTGTCAAAAAAAAATTCTTAATGTAGATCAGTAAATTGTAAAATTTGCGTTTTTTTTTTTTTTCTATATTTTTAGGTTCTTGACCTACCTATATTTCACATAAAGAAAAAATTGGTTTTTTTTTTTTTGTTAAAATTGCAATTTATTTTTATTCTTTCTAGGTATAAAAATTCTGATGCAATTTTTTTATTTTTTTCATCATCTCTACTAGTTTTTTTTTCTAATTCCTAATCTAATATAGATTCACCGCAACAAATTAGGTTCAATCTCATTCTTGTAAAAGTATGGATTGAATCTAAAACGGGTGTTCTTGTTATAAATTTAAAAGCTAATTTGTATTTTTGAAAAGTTATTTTTTTTTTTTTTAAAATTTATTCTAAAATTTGGTGGGGCTCGAAGCCGCCCTGAGATAGTCTCATGCTCTATTCTCTTCATAATACTTTCTCATTGCGGAACTGGGTTGTTTTTCCGTTGTTCCTGGAAACGTTTTTATCGTATTGTTTCTTTTATCTATTATTCTAACAGCCCCCGTTTTATTGCATCTTAACGTGATCTTTCCGTTTCTTGTTATCCTCACTCGAATCATTGAGATTGGGCCTTGAATCATGAATCCATAGGCTGCTTTCTCTTTGGTTGGTCTTATTCCTACACCTTCAAATATTGCTTCTAGCATCGGTGTAGGATTTAAACCTTCTTCTATTGACACTCGTGGTATCACCTTTGGTTTAAGTGGGGCTAATTTTGGAGGTTCTGTTATTTTTGGAATATTTGGTTCTCTTTCTACTGTTTTCTTCCAGAATTTTTCGATTTTCATTGGCTTTGGATTCTCATCTTTTGTGTACCATCGGATTTCTCCAGTACTTGTTTTGATATTGCCAATTAGCTTTGTATCGAAGTCAGACATCTGAAAGATTGTTTATGTTAGATCTTTGAAAAACCATCACTTTTGTTCCCAAAGAAATTCTTTATTAGTGAAGAAAATAGAGACAGAGAGTTTATAGAAATAGAAACAGAATAGAATTAATATATTGTTAAACTTCATTTTTCTTTATGTGAATTTCTTTTACTCTAGAGTATCTACTAAGTGATTTGCTTGTTTCGTCTTGTATTACTAAAATTTCATTTTCTAATTGGTAGTTACTGCCTTTCTTTGTAGGTATTCTATACTGTTGTATAATATTTGTTCCGTCCTTTATTCCTGTAAATTCAAGTATTATGTCAGTTTTCTTGTATTTATTGTCATTCGTTCGTTTGTTCTTTGCAAGAAGTGTTAATTTATGTTGGATTTTAAACCAGTATTTCGTGACTATGTTATAAGTTATGCAGGCTATTATTAGAAGAAAATTTACTATGTTAAAGCCTATATTTGTGTTGTGTACAGCTATAATATGGGTTTTGAAGTTTAGCGAGAGATCTGCAAATTCGGATGTCTTTTGTGTAAGGGATTTTACTAGATTTTGATAAGTGAAATTTTTCTGTAGTGAACTAAAGTTTACTTTACTGCTATTGTATATCAGCATATCTAGTGAATAATTTTTAAAGCTATATATGTTAGGGATATCATTTACATGATATTGGGTTAGGATTTCTTCAATTTTTATTACTTTTTCTTGTCTACAACTGTGAATGGGTACTATTTCTATTCCTTCTGTTGTTAGGATTAAGCATTTATCTATTGTCTCTAAAGTTACATTTGTATCTCCTTTATTGGAGACACATTTTTCAATTTTTTCGATTTTATTAATGTATGCTACTTTATTGCCTTTTGATTTAAGATGATTGTTCGTATTATTAAAATTTACCGTCAAAAATTGGAATTTTTGTTTGTAACAGGATTTACAAAGGAATAGTGAATTTTGTAAAGATTGGCATCCTGAATTTAATTGTAGTGAAAGCAGGATTAAAGTAGGAAGTTTCTTCCATTGTACTTTAGTAGGAGTTGTAAAAATAAAGAAAGGGGTGGCATTCTTGTATACCAAAGTTGGGTGAGGGTTAAAATTATGTGCTATCAGGTCTGTCCAATATACAATTTTTTTATTTAGAAATTCATTAATTTCGTTACATTCCTGGGTGGCAATGCATTTTCCCACCCATTGATGGAGACTTAATGATCGTCTTAATGACTCAAAAATTTCTATTGATCTTGCTTGGGTATGGGCTAGGGTATTTACTACATTGCTTTTTTGCTCTAATTTCCATGTTTTAATATTAATTATTAAATTTATTATTTGGATTGTATTTTGGGTTGTTAGGATTTTATCCTGTATATATTTTTCTATTTTTCCTTGTTGGAAGTTAAGTTCTTTTAAAATTTTGTCTGTTCTTTGGAATATTTCATTTTCTTTTTTTAATTGTTGTCTACTACTGAGCTATAATGCTCAATTTCATGTTTATTATTTTCAAGATCATTTTTGAAAGTATTTAGGTCTATTTTGCAACTATTGTAGTTGAATCCCCATTTGCCTAACAATGTGAAAGTTGTACATCCTTCGGTCTCTTCTGTTTCCCTCTTTACCCTTTGAGGTATTCCTTTTATTTTTTTGTACAATTCTACTAATCCTGATAACCCGACTTCACAGAAAGAGGTTTCACAGTCTTTGAATTCCTCTTTAAATTCAATTGAACTTACCAAAGCTATTTTTTTTTTTTTTTTTTGTTTATATATATATTGTATGTATTATTTGTTTTACTTATTCTATATTTTAATTATATTTTTTCTTTAACTTAGTAATTCTACAAGAAATTCTTTTGCTTAAATTACTTACGGTTGCTAAAAATATTTTTTGAAGTGAAACTTCTTTAGAGGCATTGTGATAGAGAGTGAAAAAAATGTAAGTGTCAAAAACCGAACGATTATTGTCAAAAAAAAAGGCAAAATCCGAACGGCTATTGTCAAAATCCGAACGATTATTGTCAAAAAAAAAGGCAAAAAAAAAAAAACAATAATAAAAAATTTTGTGAAATAAAGACGAAAGAACAAAAAAACAATATGAATTTCCGGGAACCAACAAGTTTTTTTTTTGGCACAAACCTTTTTTATTTTCAAATATTTTTCCAATTATATTTTTATTTTTTAACCACAATTTTCTATTTTTCGTTCACAATTTTGTGCACTTAGCACTAATTTTTTTTTTTTCATATCCGCGAAAAGAAAAATTATACAATTTTTTATTTAATGCAAAAAAAAAATAATTTTTTTCCAAATCGATGTGAAAAAAAATTAAAAATTTTCATTTAAATTTATTATGTTTCATTATTTTCATAAAATTAATTTAAAAAAAACCACTTCAAAAACTTTTCATGGCATTTCTGCTGTCATGAAAATAAAAAGAAAAGAATAAAATAAACAATGATAATTTATATTGTGTTCTCTTTCTAATTGTATTGAATTAACAGATGTCCCTCTAGTGGATGGTTTTTATAACTAGATTATTCGATTCAATTTTTGATGAAACTGAACCCTAACCAAGTGGTTAGATGAAATGAGAAAAAAATTTTTCTTAATGTAATTTGTAGTTTGTTAGTGTAATTTATTTTTGACATTAAATTACACTAATAAAATGCAGGAGGAATATGTTTATTACAATTCCATTTCAGAAGAAGTACTAATAAACATGAAATTTTTCAGGCATATTTGAAAAAGTTATTTTAGGTTAAACTTTTCGGGCAACAAAAAGAAAACATGATTTAAGCGACGCTGCTGTTTTTTCATACATTATTGTCGCTAATAACCGGAATTGTGTTTACAGCTTAAAATATAGTAGAAATCATCTGCAATCAGTGTTGCCATAAATCTAGCCATTTTGAAATAATTTTATGCCACTAAACTTTTTGAGCTTAAAAAGTATTTTAGAATTTTTAAATGCTTTTATCTCTAATATGGTCTTCGCATTAGTGGAATATGCTGTTTTCCGGAATATTTCAGGAAAATGAACTGGATTTTTCATATAAAAATATATTCCGGAATATGTATATTCCACTTTCATATTCTAGTTTGTCAGGGTTAAAATTCTATATTTATAGTTACTTTCACTCACTTTTTGAAATTTTATTATAGTTGGCAACAATTTTTTTTGTCAAATTCGAGTAAAATGAAAAAAAAAAAACCAAATAAAATTGATAAAAAGTGAGATAAAAAGTCAAAATTTTCAACAACAAAAATTTTTTCTCTTTCTAAATTTTTAAATTCCACTTCTCATCAAATTTTGTAATGCGAACGGTAATTTGTTTTCCAGTATATAATTGGAATTTAAATTAGAATGCGACAAGGTACAAGCAGTCGCTGGGTTTTAATTTTTTCTAAGCCGCCGAATTCCCCAAAACAAGTAATTTTAAGTCGACTGGCCGCAGCATTCGAAGGGCGAAAATCAACTAGTCGCCGTCGAAAAAATCGATCGGCGTCATATCTTATATGCACTTGGCCATTTTAAATATTTATTTAGCCTTCCCAGAAAATACTACTTGCCATGAAGTTTCACTTCTTCCGTGTGTCCCGAGACTCACATATGTTTTTTTTTTCTTTATTTTATTTTTTTATTATTTTTTTTTTTTTTGAAATTTTTTTTTTTTGTTTTAATTTTTTTTTTTTTTTGTTTTATTTAAATTTTTTTTGTATATATATATTTTTTTTTTTATATTTTTTTTTTTTTATATATTTTTTTTTTTTTTTTTTTTACAATCTTCAAATCTTATTCTACAGAGGTTTTTGCTATGTTTACTTAAGAATTGCTTCTGTTTGCTTTTTCTTTTCACACGTATATATTTTTCCAGAATACGTTTAAGCAGGTTTTTATTATCTGCAGAGGATATTTGCTGAAAGCAAAAAAAAATTTGTTTAAAAGAAAGTTTTTTTTTTTTTTTTTTTTTTTTGTTTTAAGGATAATATACAGAAAGTTTTCGCTTTGATTATAATTTTATTAGTCAGATTTCTTATCTTAACCTTTTAGATCCTTTGCGTGGTATCTACCTATCGTGTTTTTCCCTAACAAGTCTTTAACTTCGTATATACTACCTCCTATGATTTTTAGTACTATACAGGGTATAAATTTCTTCCCTAGTTTGGCTTGAAGTGCTTGCTAAAGTCACTTTGTGCAAAGTTTCTTCTATAGATGGTCTGGCCAATTTTAAATTTAACGTTCTTACATTTTCTATTATATAATTTCCTGCCTTTTTCCTTAGACTTCTCTAGATTTCGTTTAACTATATCTCTTATAATTTGAAATGATCCAGGAGGAGGTAAGATTTCTACATCTTCTCCTTGGATCATATGCATTTTTCTTAGCAACTTGAATGAGCTACCGTGTGTTATCATTTGAAGTGCTTGCTAAAGTCACTTTGTGCAAAGTTTCTTCTATAGATGGTCTGGCCAATTTTAAATTTAACGTTCTTACATTTTCTATTATATAATTTCCTGCCTTTTTCCTTAGACTTCTCTAGATTTCGTTTAACTATATCTCTTATAATTTGAAATGATCCAGGAGGAGGTAAGATTTCTACATCTTCTCCTTGGATCATATGCATTTTTCTTAGCAACTTGAATGAGCTACCGTGTGTTATCATTTGTTGCCCAAACAGAATATAGTAAGGGGACATTCCCGTTGCTTCATGTACCGTAGCGCGAAGAGCTGTGCTTATACTATCTAAGTCAGCATCCCAGTTATATTGCTGGTCATCTATATAAGCTCTTATGGCATTTAATATTGAACCATTTACCCTTTCGCTTGCGTTGGCTTGAGGTGCATAAAAAGCAGTTAATTTATGCTCTATTCCGTAATTTTGAAGATAGGATTCGAAATCTTTTGATACTAATGGAGTTCCGTTGTCACTTAGTATGCATTCCGGGCAACCGAACAAGCTGAATGCTTCATCCAAAACTTTTATAGCGTTAGCGGTTGTTGCTTTCCTAAGTGACCGGATTATAACATATTTAGAAAAAGCATCTAATATAATAAATATGCAAGTGTTTCCTGATCTAGCTCTAGGATATGGGCCTAAAAAGTCGATATATAGATTTTGAAACGGTCTTGAGGGTATCGGGGGTCTTAAAATCTGGTTGGAAGGCTTGGTTTCTTTACAGATTGTACACTTTTGTACATATTCTTTCACTTCCGTAAACATACGGGGCCAGTAATATTTAGTTCTTATTCTATAAAGTGTCTTTCCTAACCCTCCGTGTGCCGAATGTGGTGGGTCATGATTGTTCTTTATCACGTCCTTTACTAATTCCTCTGGAACCCAAAGTCTCCATAGGTTGAATTCTGACTCTTCTTGGTCTTTTCTGAACTCAACTCTTTTGAATACTTTGTTCTCTATTACTTTTAGGTCTGGTAGTCTATCCTTATTGTCTATAATGGCTTCTCGAATTTCTATGTATTTATTTGATTCGAAAGCTTCTGAGTCTAGATAGGTCCGGGCAGCGTAAGGTTATTTCTTCTAACCCAAATCAACGTGAGAGGGTGTCCGCTACTACATTTTTCTTTCCCGATCTGTGTTGTATATCGAATTCAAATGCCTGTAACTTTAAAGACCACCTAAAAAGTTTACCGTGATGGTCTTCGCAAGTCATTAGCCATTTAAGTGCTGCACAGTCGGTTAGTACCGTGAATTTAACCCCTTCTACATACATCCTGAATTTTTTTATGGCCTCGACAACTGCAAAGCATTCCTGCTCTGTAGCTGCCCATCTTGCTTGTGTTTCGTTAAACTTTTTCGACATGTACGCTACAGGGTGTTCTTCGTTTTCTGAGTCGTACTGGAAAATCACTGCTCCGATTCCTGATTGATTGGCATCGGTTTGGATGAAAAATTGTTTATTATAATCCGGAGGAGCTATTACAGGTTCCGTTATTAGAATTTCTTTTATTTTTGTGAAGGCTTCTCTGGCCTCTTTTGTGAAAACAAACTTATTATTACTGTTTTTTATTTTTAAGCAGTCTGTTATGGGAGACACTATTGTTGAGTAATCCCTTATTAATCGCTGAAACCACCCGGTCATTCCTAAAAACCTTCTGGTTTGTTTTAATGATTTTGGTTCAGGATATTCAGAAATTGCTTTGATTTTCTCCGGGTCAGGTCTTGTACCATCTGCCCCTATTATATAGCCTAAATACTTTATTTCCTTCCTAAAGAATTTCGATTTTTCGACATTTATGGTGAGGTTAGCTTTTCTTAATGCATAGGCAACTTGTCTCAAGAGTTCAAAGTGACGTTCTTTAGTTTCCGTTGCGATCATTAAGTCGTCAAGGTAAACTTTTACTTCCTATTTTAATTGTTGAGGTATTACTTTGTCCATTAGGCGGCACATTCTTTGTGCGGCGTTACAAAGTCCGAACGGCATTCTTGTATACTGGTAGAGAGGTCTACCAGGGACTGCGAAGGTCGTCTTTTCTCTTGAAACTTTTTCCAATGGGATTTGCCAAAATGCATCTTTTAAGTCTATGCTGCTTATATATTTTGTCTTATCGATTCTTGCGAGTAGTCCTTGTATATTGGGTAATGGATATGCGTCTTTTTTTGTTAAATCGTTTACTTTTCTCGAGTCTAAGCATAAACGATTCTTCCCTGGTTTCCTTACTAGTACTACGGGAGATGTCCACGCACTATTACTTTCTTCGATTACCCCCATTTCTAGCATCCTATCTATTTCTGCATACATAAGGTCTTGTATTGCAGGGGGATTGGGTAATGTTTTTGTTTGATTGGTTCATTGTCCCCTGTGTCTATTATGTGTTCTTCTAGAGAGGTGCATCCTAGACCTTCCTCGGCGTATGAGGGAAACATTTTTTTAATGGTGTCTAATTGTATTTGTTCTCTTACTGTTAGATCATGGCTATTCGGATCCGTTTCGGATATTTCACTAATTGGGTTAAAAATTTGCGGAGCTAAATCAAAGGCTTTCCAGAAGTTAACTCCAAGATAAAGTTCTTGTGATAACTTCGGGACTACATGTATTTTTAAAATTTTGGTTTTGTTTTTGAAACTTAATGGAACTAAGATATATCCTATTATTTCAGTTTTACCGCCTGCTGCAGTTATTACTGATTCTTTAATTTTATGAAGTTTGAGATTTGTTTCTTCATCTATCCATTTCTTGTCTTTTCCTAGACAGGAGATAGATGCTCCTGAATCTAATAGTCCCATCAAGGGTTGTTCCCCTATTTTAATTCTTATATATGGTCTATTATCATCAGGGATCTGTATTATCGAGGAAAGAATCTTTTTCTTGTCGTCTTTAACCTCTGTATAATATCTGTTTTCTCTTTTTGCTCCCACTGTTCGTCTATTTGATATTTTCTTTTTATCTATATTTAGTCTTACTTCACTTATGTTGCTAAATGTTACAATTTCTGCTCTCCTTTTATCACATCTTTGTTTTCTGATATGATAAGGAGGCCATTGTTTTCTTTCTTTAGGGGGAGCTTCGTCTATTTCAGTTCTTTGTAATATTTTTGTAACTTTGATCTCTTGTTCTTCAGTTACTTCATTTTGTTCCTTTTCTTTATTTTGCTCAATTTTTTTGTTTTCTAATAGTTCTATATTTTTATTATATTTCTTTATTATATCTAAGTAATCCTTAATTTTATTAACATCTAATTTTGAATTTTGGCCTTTGTCTACATCTGTGGGTGGCCTTTCCACAGACTGGGAATTTAGTTTCCCTGAAAACCAACTGCTTTGTGGCAATTTCTGCACGTTGGAGAATATTCGTTGGGCATTCCGCACTTATAACAGAATACTCTCTTGTAGTTTTCTTGACAGTCCATATATCCATGTCCTGGCTTCTCACAGTTCCAGCAACGCAAGTTGTTTTCAGTTGTTGTTGGTCTTGAAGGCTGCTGTTTTACTTTAGCTGGCTCTTCATATTTCTTTTTAGTCATGTTTTGTGTTTGTTTTATAGCAGGTTGTACTGCTTCCAATTCATAATATTCGCTGTCTAGATACTCATCATACATATCGTCGTCTTCGTACTGGATTTCTTGTACTCTGTATTTATTTCTTTCTTGACTTGGTCTTGCATACCCGCTCTCTTCACGGTATGGTCTATGTGACAACTTGGTTTCTTGATTCGAGTCTATTAATCTAAATTTAGATCTTAAAGCATTCAAATTGTCTATTTCGGAGGCTTGAAGAGGTTCTTTATACTCTCTTCTTACGTTTCGTCTTATCCTGTTGGTCAGACGACGTTCATTTAAAGGCTCGTCTAGTTTTTGATTCAGGGCATCCATTGCTTGGATAAATTCCCTCCATGTTTCACCTTGTTTTTGTTTTCTATTTATCATTTCGGTTAACTTGACGTCTTCGTCAACCGAGTCAGCATATTCTTCTAT
This sequence comes from Hybos culiciformis, assembly GCA_964007475.1. NCBI lineage: Eukaryota > Metazoa > Arthropoda > Insecta > Diptera > Hybotidae > Hybos > Hybos culiciformis. The sequence goes on from CAXFZM010000520.1 coordinate 28,761, forward strand.
TAGAGCTGTGCTGAATGCCCTCCAGGTAGTATCCTCTTTGTCATGCTTTCTGAAATAGCTAAAGTACCATCTTTTAACTATAGGATCTAGAAGTTGGTGAAAATTGTTAATTAGCATCCGGTCTGAAATATTGTGGTCTATTCTCTGATTGTTTACATCCTTTACGAAGTTTTCAACTTCTTCCCCGTTAAAGAATAGTCCAAACCGTTTTTTTAAATCTAGCTCACGAGTATACCGGTGCTCGTGTTCATATGCCGGATATCTTTCTCGGTCTTCATTTCTTACCGGATTTCTACGTGTATGTCTCGGAGCTGGGGACATATCTCTAGCTCTAGTGCTAGATCTTAGTTGTGACCCTCCTGTTCTTGAGTTTCCGCTTCCTGACTCTTGTTGTCTTGCAGAAGCTTGTCTTGAATTCCTTCGTCCTTTTGTTTTTGGAATTTCTAGAGAATCTAGACTATTTTCCCCAGGGCTAGTTGATCTTGGTCTCATTGAAGGGGTTGGTTGTTTAGACAAATAACCTGCCACAACCGGTTGGATTTTCTTCTCCAAATTCTCTATCATGGCCATTAATTTGGTCATTGGTTCTGCTTGGTTGTTTGTTCCTTCTGGTTCTTTTTGTTGTTTTGAGAACTAATAGTTCCTAGCGGTTGATAATGGAGGCAAATTCTTTTTTGATCTTGATACTGCTTGTAGTATCTCTTCTTGCCTGTCCTTTATAAATATTGGGATATGTTCTTGTTGTTGTCTATTTGGATCTACCCAGGTAGCCATATTCATTCCCCTGTTTGGGACTTTTTGTCTTTGCTTACTTTTGTATAGGTAAGCTCCTTCGTCATTGGTGGCTGATTCGGAGTCTAATACCGATGGTGGGACACTTATTAATTTTTTTATTGCTCCTGTATTTTTCTTTGGTTCTTCTTCCACTTCGGTTATTGATAGATCTGCGAAAGGATCCGTTAGTGTTTCTTCTATGTTTTGCTCTAGCTCGATTGTTTCTGCTCTTTTTGTGAGTAGTTTTTCTATTGCTACTACTACTACTTCTATACAGTCTTTTAGGCGTGTTAATACGTCTACCTGTTTGTTTTCCCCTTGTCCTCCCCTTGAGGTAAATTCTAATATTTTACACTTGTGGTGGGTTAACCTACTTACTAAAGGTGCTAAGTTTTCTAATACAGGGGTTTCAAGCGATGCGTTTGCTTGATTAATTACTTTAATTGCTTCTTTTATGGCTTTTTCTTTCTCTTCTGTTGACCAGAGAGAACTTTTGCCTGAGCCTGCTAGTACTCTTACGCTCGGATCTTTCGTTTCGCGCTCTAAACATTTCCTTAACTTTGTCATTGAGTTTTGGTCAGCATAGGAAATCTGATTTCTTTCATATTCAAATTTTAATTCGTCTATTTCCAGATGTTCTGGGACGATATATAATTTATTGTCTGACATTTTTATTATATTTTTTTTCTTTTATCCTTAAAATTATATTGTTTATATATATATATATATATATATATCTAAATTTCAACACTGTTGCGTTCTTGACTAATATGTAGGTGTGAAAAAATTTATTTTTTTTTTTGTTCTTTTAAATTTGTTACTTTTAATAAAAAGAAATTTTTAAATTTAGGTTTGTTACCTTGAATAAAAGAATATTAAAGTTTGTTGTTTTGATTTTAATAAAAAGAATGTTTTTATTTAAACTTGTTGTGTTTTTTTTTTTTAAATTTTTTTAGGTCCTTTTAGGTATTTGAAATGCTTCGTTGGTATAAATAGAGATAGATAAAAAAAAATTTTGTAGGGAAAGAAGAATTTTGTAGTTAGCTCTATTAAGATAGATAATTATATAGCAGGAAAATAAGATTTTTGTTTCATTTTTGGCTGTCCACCCCAGCGTGTACAGTGTAGACCTAGCCTGCACTCACGCTGCAAGGTGGAAAGTCAAAAGTGAAACTATATTTGATTTACAAGTTGTTAATTAATATCGCAGCATGTACAGTGTAGACTTAGCCTACATTTTCTACTGCACTCATGCTGTACGATATTAATTGTATTATTTATGTATATTATTTATTTATTTTTTTTTTTTTTTATATATGAAGAAAAAAAGATCATACAGTTATCCTTTTACCTGTTCCCAGCATGTACAGGGTAGATTATATCTACTTTTTCTACTGCACTCATGCTGCAAGAGAGGTAGAAGGAGAACTATGTATTATTAGAAATTAAGAAAGAGTTAGATAGTTTAGAGGAAAGAATTTTAATATTTTCAGAAACCTCTTACCCCAGCAGTACAGGGTAGATTATATCTACTTTTTCTACTGCACTCATGCTGCAAGGTGAAAAGCTTCTTCTAATATTGTTTGGAAAAATTTCATAGAGCTAACTCTTTTTTATTTTTATTTTTATTTATGGGGTTTCGTTTTTTATAGGGTAAAACTCATTATTTATTCTCTATACTTTTTCTATATATCTATATATAAAAAATTAAGGTTGTGTAAGATTTTATTTCTCACAAAACTTGTAAAGGGCATAGACTCTTTAAGCCTTTGCCTCTTTGAGTAGGGTATGACTCCTAGTCTTACGACGTTGGGCGCCATTTGTTATGATTAATTTTAAGGTTGATTACGGGGGGTGTACATAAATACAAAGATTCTGAGTTCAAGATGAACTCATGAAGATTTTTATCATGTCTTATGATAAAAGAGAAATTGGTGGAAGTAGAGGCAATAGAAAGTGCTCTACTTTCAACTATGAATCTGGTGTTGAGTCTACTGTCTAAGGACATCCTGTTCAAAGGCTGGGTCTAAGCTCGTCGGTGGGTGGGTAAGGACAGTGAACACCAGAGGGTTCATAACATAGTTTATAGGATGTCTCTGATAAAAGGTTTAAAATTGAGATAATAGCAAAAAAAAAGAAAAAAAGGAAACCCCGACCAAAAAATAAAAATAAATATTTTAAAATTAAATGACTATGTTGTCATTCTTCAGCTTATGGCTATGGCCATCTTGAGCTGGACCTTACTTCAGCATTTCAATGTACCTGTTAGGACCTGTGGATGTGAATTTAGTGTAAAGACATTTTCTTTTATTCTGTTTACATTAAATTTATTAAAAAGTTAAAAAAAATTATAAGCTTAAATAAAACTTAATTACAGCAGTTTGGAATTGTTCTTCATTTACAATGGTTGAAAAATATTTCTGTTTGTAATCTTGTATTGTAGGATTTTTATTTTACAATTTCCTATTTCATATATCTTTTATTAAATATTAGTTTCATCTAAAAAATTTTTATTTGTAATGATTTAAAGTTTTAATTTACTTTATCATATATATATAAACATTTTCTTTTGAATTTTTTTATAGTATTTTTACTATTTTTTTTTACTATTTGCCTACTTTTGAGGACTTAATTCTGTTTGTTTTTGTTGCCGACAGGCGTCTTCACCGCAATGTTATGGTATGTGGTGGCGCTTTTTAGGTCTGTTTTCTCCTAGTGGTGGCTTTAAAAACCTTGTCGGTGGGTAAAAAAAATTTTCTTGCTTTATGTTTGAAGAATTTTTTTTTACATGACAATTTGGAATATAAGAAAATAGATTAGAAAGTTAAATTTGTTATTTATAAATGATAAAATTAGTATAAATTATAAAAAGTATATATTGATACAAGTGTCAACTATCCAATTAATTTCTTTTTCTTTCTTCAGCCGTTAATAAATTTTGTTCGGCGGTTCGCTAATGATTTTGTGGTGGGTGGTAACATTAAGTTCGGTATTGATACGTATTACTTTTTTGATACGTATTATTCTTTTGATACGTATTAAAAGTAAAAGTGTAAAAGTTTTTTTGAGTTGTTTTTTTTTTTTTTTTTTTTTTTTTTTAAATTTGTGTTTAAAAAAAATTTTGTGTGGTCTATTTTTCTATTTGAGAAATTTTAAAAGATTTTTTCGTTTTTTTTTTTTTCTGTGTCGTCTAAAGGTGAAATAGGTAAGTTTTTTTTTCTATTAAAATTTCCTTTTCTGCGGTATGGCGTAAGCCATACGTGGATTTTTTTTTTTTATCTTTTAAAATTTGAAAATTAGATTGGTTTTCTTTTTTTTTTTTTTTTTTTAAATTATATTTTATTTATTTTTTATATTATATTTTTTTATTAATAAAAAAAAATTTTTCTTTCAGATAATGAACCGTTGGGATTTTCCGATTCTTGTTCCCTATAGGATTTGTCGGCGCTGTGGTCAAAAGGGACATCTGTGGCGTCAATGTGATGCCCAAGTGTTTGAGGATTTAAAGGACACTCGGAATGAGTGTTACGGTTGTGGGAGGAAGGTGCACAAGGGCACCTGCTCCTATACTTATGTGAGTATATTTTTTTTTTATTTATATTTATTATTTTATTAACAATTATTTTTTTTTTTTTTAGTATCGTTCACTTCAGTGGTGTCAGAGATGTGGAAGCAATCTTCACTTGATCTCAGAGTGTGATTTTTGCTGGGAGTGTGGGTTAGACCACAGAGATGGGGTGCATAGGGGACCTGAATGTGGTCACTGCCTTAGGCAAGGACATTACACTTGGACCTGTCCTTGGATGTACGAGAACGAGTCTGTGGAGTATACCGGTGCTCGTGTTCATATGCCGGATATCTTTCTCGGTCTTCATTTCTTACCGGATTTCTACGTGTATGTCTCGGAGCTGGGGACATATCTCTAGCTCTAGTGCTAGATCTTAGTTGTGACCCTCCTGTTCTTGAGTTTCCGCTTCCTGACTCTTGTTGTCTTGCAGAAGCTTGTCTTGAATTCCTTCGTCCTTTTGTTTTTGGAATTTCTAGAGAATCTAGACTATTTTCCCCAGGGCTAGTTGATCTTGGTCTCATTGAAGGGGTTGGTTGTTTAGACAAATAATCTGCCACAACCGGTTGGATTTTCTTCTCCAAATTCTCTATCATGGCCATTAATTTGGTCATTGGTTCTGCTTGGTTGTTTGTTCCTTCTGGTTCTTTTTGTTGTTTTGAGAACTAATAGTTCCTAGCGGTTGATAATGGAGGCAAATTCTTTTTTGATCTTGATACTGCTTGTAGTATCTCTTCTTGCCTGTCCTTTATAAATATTGGGATATGTTCTTGTTGTTGTCTATTTGGATCTACCCAGGTAGCCATATTCATTCCCCTGTTTGGGACTTTTTGTCTTTGCTTACTTTTGTATAGGTAAGCTCCTTCGTCATTGGTGGCTGATTCGGAGTCTAATACCGATGGTGGGACACTTATTAATTTTTTTATTGCTCCTGTATTTTTCTTTGGTTCTTCTTCCACTTCGGTTATTGATAGATCTGCGAAAGGATCCGTTAGTGTTTCTTCTATGTTTTGCTCTAGCTCGATTGTTTCTGCTCTTTTTGTGAGTAGTTTTTCTATTGCTACTACTACTACTTCTATACAGTCTTTTAGGCGTGTTAATACGTCTACCTGTTTGTTTTCCCCTTGTCCTCCCCTTGAGGTAAATTCTAATATTTTACACTTGTGGTGGGTTAACCTACTTACTAAAGGTGCTAAGTTTTCTAATACAGGGGTTTCAAGCGATGCGTTTGCTTGATTAATTACTTTAATTGCTTCTTTTATGGCTTTTTCTTTCTCTTCTGTTGACCAGAGAGAACTTTTGCCTGAGCCTGCTAGTACTCTTACGCTCGGATCTTTCGTTTCGCGCTCTAAACATTTCCTTAACTTTGTCATTGAGTTTTGGTCAGCATAGGAAATCTGATTTCTTTCATATTCAAATTTTAATTCGTCTATTTCCAGATGTTCTGGGACGATATATAATTTATTGTCTGACATTTTTATTATATTTTTTTTCTTTTATCCTTAAAATTATATTGTTTATATATATATATATATATCTAAATTTCAACACTGTTGTGTTCTTGACTAATATGTAGGTGTGAAAAAATTTATTTTTTTTTTTGTTCTTTTAAATTTGTTACTTTTAATAAAAAGAAATTTTTAAATTTAGGTTTGTTACCTTGAATAAAAGAATATTAAAGTTTGTTGTTTTGATTTTAATAAAAAGAATGTTTTTATTTAAACTTGTTGTGTTTTTTTTTTTTAAATTTTTTTAGGTCCTTTTAGGTATTTGAAATGCTTCGTTGGTATAAATAGAGATAGATAAAAAAAAATTTTGTAGGGAAAGAAGAATTTTGTAGTTAGCTCTATTAAGATAGATAATTATATAGCAGGAAAATAAGATTTTTGTTTCATTTTTGGCTGTCCACCCCAGCGTGTACAGTGTAGACCTAGCCTACATTTTCTACTGCACTCACGCTGCAAGGTGGAAAGTCAAAAGTGAAACTATATTTGATTTACAAGTTGTTAATTAATATCGCAGCATGTACAGTGTAGACTTAGCCTACATTTTCTACTGCACTCATGCTGTACGATATTAATTGTATTATTTATGTATATTATTTATTTATTTTTTTTTTTTTTTTATATATGAAGAAAAAAAGATCATACAGTTATCCTTTTACCTGTTCCCAGCATGTACAGGGTAGATTATATCTACTTTTTCTACTGCACTCATGCTGCAAGAGAGGTAGAAGGAGAACTATGTATTATTAGAAATTAAGAAAGAGTTAGATAGTTTAGAGGAAAGAATTTTAATATTTTCAGAAACCTCTTACCCCAGCATGTACAGGGTAGATTATATCTACTTTTTCTACTGCACTCATGCTGCAAGGTGAAAAGCTTCTTCTAATATTGTTTGGAAAAATTTCATAGAGCTAACTCTTTTTTATTTTTATTTTTATTTATGGGGTTTCGTTTTTTATAGGGTAAAACTCATTATTTATTCTCTATACTTTTTCTATATATCTATATATAAAAAATTAAGGTTGTGTAAGATTTTATTTCTCACAAAACTTGTAAAGGGCATAGACTCTTTAAGCCTTTGCCTCTTTGAGTAGGGTATGACTCCTAATCTTACGACGTTGGGCGCCATTTGTTATGATTAATTTTAAGGTTGATTACGGGGGGTGTACATAAATACAAAGATTCTGAGTTCAAGATGAACTCATGAAGATTTTTATCATGTCTTATGATAAAAGAGAAATTGGTGGAAGTAGAGGCAATAGAAATTGCTCTACTTTCAACTATGAATCTGGTGTTGAGTCCACTGTCTAAGGACATCCTGTTCAAAGGCTGGGTCTAAGCTCGTCGGTGGGTGGGTAAGGACAGTGAACACCAGAGGGTTCATAACATAGTTTATAGGATGTCTCTGATAAAAGGTTTAAAATTGAGATATAGCAAAAAAAAAGAAAAAAAGGAAACCCCGACCAAAAAATAAAAATAAACATTTTAAAATTAAATGACTATGTTGTCATTCTTCAGCTTATGGCTATGGCCATCTTGAGCTGGACCTTACTTCAGCATTTCAATGTACCTGTTAGGACCTGTGGATGTGAATTTAGTGTAAAGACATTTTCTTTTATTCTGTTTACATTAAATTTATTAAAAAGTTAAAAAAATTTATAAGCTTAAATAAAACTTAATTACAGCAGTTTGGAATTGTTCTTCATTTACAATGGTTGAAAAATATTTCTGTTTGTAATCTTGTATTATAGGATTTTTATTTTACAATTTCCTATTTCATATATCTTTTATTAAATATTAGTTTCATCTAAAAAATTTTTATTTGTAATGATTTAAAGTTTTAATTTACTTTATCATATATATATAAACATTTTCTTTTGAATTTTTTTATAGTATTTTTACTATTTTTTTTTACTATTTGCCTACTTTTGAGGACTTAATTCTGTTTGTTTTTGTTGCCGACAGGCGTCTTCACCGCAATGTTATGGTATGTGGTGGCGCTTTTTAGGTCTGTTTTCTCCTAGTGGTGGCTTTAAAAACCTTGTCGGTGGGTAAAAAAAATTTTCTTGCTTTATGTTTGAAGAATTTTTTTTTACATGACAATTTGGAATATAAGAAAATAGATTAGAAAGTTAAATTTGTTATTTATAAATGATAAAATTAGTATAAATTATAAAAAGTATATATTGATACAAGTGTCAACTATCCAATTAATTTCTTTTTCTTTCTTCAGCCGTTAATAAATTTTGTTCGGCGGTTCGCTAATGATTTTGTGGTGGGTGGTAACATTAAGTTCGGTATTGATACGTATTACTTTTTTGATACGTATTATTCTTTTGATACGTATTAAAAGTAAAAGTGTAAAAGTTTTTTTTTTTTTTTTTTTTTTTTTTTAAATTTGTGTTTAAAAAAAATTTTGTGTGGTCTATTTTTCTATTTGAGAAATTTTAAAAGATTTTTTCGTTTTTTTTTTTTTCTGTGTCGTCTAAAGGTGAAATAGGTAAGTTTTTTTTTCTATTAAAATTTCCTTTTCTGCGGTATGGCGTAAGCCATACGTGGATTTTTTTTTTTTATCTTTTAAAATTTGAAAATTAGATTGGTTTTCTTTTTTTTTTTTTTTTTTTAAATTATATTTTATTTATTTTTTATATTATATTTTTTTATTAATAAAAAAAAATTTTTCTTTCAGATAATGAACCGTTGGGATTTTCCGATTCTTGTTCCCTATAGGATTTGTTGGCGCTGTGGTCAAAAGGGACATCTGTGGCGTCAATGTGATGCCCAAGTGTTTGAGGATTTAAAGGACACTCGGAATGAGTGTTACGGTTGTGGGAGGAAGGTGCACAAGGGCACCTGCTCCTATACTTATGTGAGTATATTTTTTTTTTATTTATATTTATTATTTTATTAACAATTATTTTTTTTTTTTTTAGTATCGTTCACTTCAGTGGTGTCAGAGATGTGGAAGCAATCTTCACTTGATCTCAGAGTGTGATTTTTGCTGGGAGTGTGGGTTAGACCACAGAGATGGGGTGCATAGGGACCTGAATGTGGTCACTGCCTTAGGCAAGGACATTACACTTGGACCTGTCCTTGGATGTACGAGAACGAGTCTGTGGATTCTGGAGTTGAAGATCCAGGTAAGTTTTATTTTATTATACTTATATATGATATTTATTTTTTTTTTATATTTTTTTTTTGTTTTCAGTGTCTAATAATGAAGAATAGAAGGTATATAAGAAAAGTGGATTAGGCCTATAGGGGACACCACTATAAAAAAAAAACGCGCCTGTTTCTCTACCTCTATGGTGGTGTGGAAAAGAGAAAATTTCTTTTGGGTAAGTTTTTCTTAAAAAAAATTAATAAAATTTCTTTTTTTTTTTTTTGTAGGTTTCATTCAAGTTCCAAGATGTTAGAAAATTTTATCTGTGACTTTCCAGTCCATTTTCGATGTACCACCAAAAACATTCCTTGCGGCTTGGAAGCAATGACGGCGTTCAGCTGTCATTTGGTAAGTATATTTTTTTTGTTCATTTCTTTGGCTTGTGAAAGTCATAAAAATTTTAAAATAATTAAAAAATAAAAAATTTAAAAAAATTAGGAAAGGAAGAAAAAAAAGAAATTTATAGAAAAATTATAAATTGTAAAAAAAAAGTGGATTATGCCTCTTGGGGGATACCACTATAAAAAAAAACGCGCCGAGCTCCCTACCTCATAAGGTGGTGTGGAAAAGGGAGCTTGGCAGTAAGAAAATTTTGAAGAAATTTTTTTTTTTTTATAAAAAATAAAAAGGATTAAATAGTTTGTTTTTTATATGAGCAAATTCTACCAAGCGTTATCAAAGGAATTCTTTGATTCCATGATAAGGAGGATAAAATCAATTTATGATTATGTTTAACTCTATATGTAAATTGAGGTGAATAAGGAATAAAAAGATAATACAAAGGCATTTATTTCACTTTTGCCCAAACATATTTGTAAACATTAAACTTTAGCAATAATATTAAAGCCTTTTGGCGAATTCCAGAATTTTGTGTTTTATTATATTTATTTTCGTAGATATGTCAATGCATGCATCAAAAATAAAGAAGACAATATAAGAATTTGCTGGTTAAAATTAAAATTTAATTGTAAATTAATATATATATTATTTTATATTATATTATGCCTCAAATTGATGCTGGTAGGTAAAAATTTTCAAAGCTTAAAATAATTATAAAAATCTAAAAAAGAAGTTTTCCTGCAAAACAAATTTAACATATGGCAAGTATATAGGATGATGAGTAAAATGGTACACATTTTGGTAGTATTTTGAATGATTTAACATGATTTTTAGTTAATATATTTTATTAAGATTTTCTTAAATTATTATCAAAATTTATTCGAAAAAGTTCAGTTTTTAAAGAATTTTTAAAAGGTAAAAATTTAACAAATTTTTATTAGAGGAATCATTAAATTTTTTTTCTTTTGGCTTAAATGTAGCATGCCTAAAATTATCTAAATAATTTATTAGGTAGTTTTTCTTAAGTAGGGCTTGTTATTTTTTTTTTTTTTGTGACTTAAGTGATTAGGTCTTTTTGTGTTTTTGTGACTTAAGTGATTAGGTCTTTTTGTGTTTTTGTGACTTAAGTGATTTGGTCTTTTTGTGTTTTTGTGACTTAAGTGATTAGGTCTTTTTGTGTTTTTGTGACTTAAGTGATTAGGTCTTTTTGTGTTTTTGTGACTTAAGTGATTTGGTCTTTTTGTGTTTTTGTGACTTAAGTGATTAGGTCTTTTTGTGTTTTGTGACTTAAGTGATTAGGTCTTTTTGTGTTTTTGTGACTTAAGTGATTAGGTCTTTTTGTGTTTTGTGACTTAAGTGATTTTGCCTTTTTAGTAATGAGTTGTTTCAATTTCTTATACTTTAATCTTTTCTTTAATTTATCAAGACTCGACATGTTTGATTTTTTAATCTTTTATATCTTTTATTTTAATCTTTCTTTTTTTTTTGTAATTGGATATGATTTAGTACTTCAATTTGAATTTCAGATAAGTAAGTAAAGTCTGTTAAAGTTATTCGCGTTACAATGAAAGATTCGAAATTTGGCAAAATCACTTTAGTTAATTTGTGTGGTGGCTAAAATACTTAGTCTTTTTACCTTAAGTCTCTAGTACAGTAGGGGAAGAATGTATATAAATTAAAAAAAAATTCTATGACTAAAAAAATCATGTATGTTTTATTAGTGGTTTTTTTTTTCTTCTGTTTTTAAATTTCAAAAGAAAATATTCGCTTGGATTTTTTGCTTTTTGTTTTTGGCTTGGTCGCTAAAGAAAAATGTTTACGGCGCGGAATTAAAAGTTTGTTTACTTGATGTCTAATAAGAAAAAAGAATCTTATTGTCGAAAGTAAAATGGCCATTCGGAAGTGGTTTATTCTTTAAAAATTTTTTTTTTGTTTAATTAATTTATTTTTTTAATTAATTCTCTTTTTTTTTCTATGGTTTGGTGGTTTTAGGGATGTTTCGGGTAAGTTTTTTTTTAAAAAATGTTTGTTTTTAATTAATAATAAAAAATGTTTTTATTTTTCTTTTTAGATATGTTTCATCGTGGGAATTTGACAGATGTTGGAGGATGGTTGTGTATCACCTGGAGTGATGGTAAGTATTTGTTTTTTTTTTTTTTTTTTTTTAAAATTTTTTTATATATATTATTTTTTTTTTTTATTTTTAAGAAAATTTTTATTTTTAAGAAAAAAAAATTTTTTTTTTGGAATTTGTAAAAAAAATTGTATGTATTTTTTTTTTTTTTTCTTTTTTTTTATTTGTTAAGTGTTTTTCGTTTTTCTGTGTGTGATCCAGGGTTTCTTGGGTCTTTCCTTTTCTATTTTTTTTTTTTTTTTTTTTTAAATTTGTGTTTTGGCTAAGTGCCGTTTTTTGTTGTTGTTTTACCAAGTCCTTGGTGAAAATTGGATAATTTTTCTTGGACTACTTTCCTCAATAAGACTTGGTAAAAAAAAAATTTTTATTAAAAGGTATTTTGGTTTTCTGCCGGCAAAAAAAAATTTTGAAAGAAAGAAAAATTCTACTCAAATTGGTTAAGTTGACGCTTGTATCAATTTTTTAGTAGGGAGGAAAATATATATTTTTTTTTTTTTGCTAGTGAAGAAACCATTAGGGTGGTTCGTCACTGGTCTGTTTTTCTCGGTTCCTAGCCAACCGGGTACCGCTCGCATTGGGTGGCTAGGGAACGACCAGTGACGTCCTTCCTCTGTATCGGTTCTCTTGACACACACCGGGATCAAGGCTGCTGATTGCTCAGAGCTCTTGGATCCAAGGGTATGGCAGGAGAGCCAGATGCAGCACCACAACGTAGTATGGATTTCAAAAGGGAAACTCCATGTGGTGAATGGCATTGTCTTAGCTTTGGATTCTTGGATAGACCCAAGAATCCTCCACTAAGAGCGGGCTTTTGAGATTCACTAGAAGTGGCAGTTGTTTGGCTCACTTTCTAGTGAATACTCTGTTGGACTTGTTTCCATAGCTTAGTAGGATAACTCCACCAAGTTATGGAAAGCAAGTGCCAACTCCTAAAGAAAAGGGAAAAAAAAATTTAGTTAGTTATATTTACCTTTATGTTTGAAGAATTTTTTTTTACATGAAATTGTTGTAAAAATGCATTTCTTTTTATATGTTTTAAAAATGAATTTCTTACCACCACTTTCATCATAAAAAAAATTCTTGTCAAAAAAAAATTCTTAATGTAGATCAGTAAATTGTAAAATTTGCGTTTTTTTTTTTTCTATATTTTTAGGTTCTTGACCTACCTATATTTCACATAAAGAAAAAATTGGTTTTTTTTTTTGTTAAAATTGCAATTTATTTTTATTCTTTCTATGTATAAAAATTCTGATGCAATTTTTTTATTTTTTTCATCATCTCTACTAGTTTTTTTTTCTAATTCCTAATCTAATATAGATTCACTGCAACATCTTTTAGGCCTACATTTTGAATGTTACGATATAAACATTGCTTAAAGTGAAATTGACAAATTTTGATGGATATTTCTGGAAAAACTATTTGGTATGCATTTATTGCACCTAATTCAAGATCGGTTAAAATATTTTTTGGTTTCAATCGCGGTTCTAGACCTCTAAGCTTTTGTAAGAGCTCTACGTATGTGTTTTGACTTTTATTTGGTAGAAGGGAATAAACTTAAGGAATTGTTGTATTTTTTTTTTTAATATGTATTGTATAAAATTGAGCAAACATTATTGGGCAAACTTTAAATGTACCGTCTGAGTACCACTCATCAGATTCCGCTAACATATATAAATTGTTTTCAGTAGAGAAAATTAGAATTCTATCTTGCACTTGCCCGTTGTCAAACATTAAAAATTTTTCATTCGCATTTGTTAGAATAAGTTCCGAATTTAAAACTAAATCCACTGCTGCACCTGAATTTGCGTACATGGTAACTGGATTTGATTTATTTCTCACATATCGAATTGACTGCTTTAATTGTAGGTAACTTAGATGCTACTGCAACTGGAGCATCAGAATAAAGCTGACACACTATTTTATAAGGCGAATCATTGTTTTGTAAAGCTAAGGTTTTGGCATTGTTGACTACTCCTAGTGCAACAACATTATCAGGTTCGGCTGCATGGTTATGGTCGCCTATTTTTTTTAACAATCGCTTCACCTTTGGTGTGAATTCTACCTTTACAGCTCAAATTTCTAAAATTTTTACATCTCCAGTACGTTGTAATTTGATAAGATGAATCTTTATAATCGTAGTCTTTGTAAAACAAATATCCATCTTCTACAAGCTGTGGACGTGTTTTAGAGGAATTTAAGACTTCTAAAGCTTGAGATTGATGCATGTTTATAATTACGAAAATTAAATATTATAAGGCTGTCACACTTTGGCTTTTTAATGGCTTTAAAAGCTATCATCGTTGTGGCTGTTTTGTGGCTTTTCCATACAAAAAAAAGATAAAAAAGCTAGTGGCTTTTCAAAAAGCCACTAGAAAATCAGGGTTTTGAACAAATAAGCTCTGTGAGAAAAAAATTAACTAAAAATTTGTATTTGGAGATTCCCAAACTGTTTATTTTTGTCAAAAAAAACAAAAAACAAGAAATGTGTAAAAAAAAATAAACAACAAAAATTTCATTAAAAAAATTAGGAACAAAATTTTGAAATTTTATTTTTAAAATTTTTAGTTTGTTTACTTATTTTTTTTTTATATTTTTTAACATCTTTTTCAACGCACCTAAAAAGTGGCTATTTCATTGTAGTGCGACCGACTCGCTTATAAATGCGGTAATAAGAAAAAAAAACAATTATCGAATTTAAGAAAAAAAAAAGAAACGAAAAAAAAAAGTTGTATGCTTTTTGTGCGTGTTGAGTGTAAATGCGTGCGCGTTTTTATGTGTGCTTGTGTGTGTGAGTCTGTGTGCGTGTTAAATTTTTTTTAAATTTATTTTACGAACAAATAAATTTACGGTCAAATCAATTTACGGCCAAAAATTTTACGAACAAAAGTTTCACGAACAAATAAGATTACGGTTAAATCAATTTACGGCCAAAAGTTTTACGAACAAAAAAGCCACGGTCAAATCAATACGGTCAAATCAATGGCTTCGGAAATTATATTGGAAAAGTCGGTTGCTTCAGATATTGAAGTGGATACTGCCGATAATTCGCGCAAAAAATGGAGTCACTTCGCCATAAAAGATTTGCTCCAAGAATACAAAACAAATATGATGCGATTTAAAGATACAATTACTTCCAATGCAGAGATATGGGGTGATATTTCTGATGCAATGAAAAAAAATGATTTTCATTATAAGACTGATCAATGTAGAAAAAAGTTTGTTGCTTTAAAAGGTCAATACACGCGGACCAAGGACCACAATAAAAAGACTGGCAATAGTCCAGCATACTTCAAATATGAGGAGGAATTCGATGAAATGTTCCAGAAAGAACATTTCATGATGCCCTTGTCAACAGTGGAGTCTAGCTCCTTTAATATGCCGTCGCCGCCGCCATCGTTATCAGTATCGGTATTTTTCAATGATTCCGAGTTGGAAGCAGAGCATCTCAATCTACCCAAGAGAAGGAACAAAATGTCCAATACTGATCTCATGCTTCAGGAAGTGAGAAGAGCTAACGACAATAGCACTTTGAACAGGGAGGAGCAAGCTGATCGTTTTAACCAGAATATGGAGATGAAAAAAAAACTTTTATCTACCATGGAACGGTCAATGGACATTTTTAAGGCGTCAATGGACAAGTTGATTGACAAATTATAGGGCAATAGAATTTAAACGGCAGTATGCAAGGGGACCTGCCTTAACAAAACTCCCCAGGGCAGTAGGCAAGGGGACCTGCCTTATCAAAACTCCCCAGGGCGCCTATTTCTTTACCTCAAAGGTGGTGTGGAATAAAGAAACTACTGAACAAATTGAAAATAAATTGCGAGACGTTTTGTTGGTACTGAAATTTGTAATATGCAGAGCTAGGATGAAAGAATGATTTTTGTAATATTTGCCCCGCGATTGAACATTTGTCCGCGATTCAAACTGACTTTTGTCCGACGCGGACAAATGGCATTTGGCAAAATGTCATTTGTCAGTGATAAAAATTAATCGCGGACAAATGACATTTGTCCGCTAAAAATTTAAAACTTCAATCGCGGACAAATCACATTTTGAAAAATGACATTTGTCCGCTAAAAATCTGAAAAATCAATCGCGGACAAATGACATTTTGCAAAATGACATTTGTCCGCTAAAGCTTGAAAATTCAATCGCGGACAAATATCATTTTGCAAAATGTCATTTGTCGACATTTGTTGAGACGTTGTAAAATGACATTTGTCCGCGAAGTTTTCCATACAAATTTCATCGCGGACAAATGTCCCGCGGACAAATGTCACGGCGCCATTTGGCCTCAAACCCTCTGATGCTTTTGAAATGGCCCGTGGCTATAAAAGATTGTGCACAACTAGTCTACAGTACTTTGATTGTTGATAGAATAATGCCTTCGTACGCTCCTAAAACGGTTACTGCTACTGGAAGCTCCAACTAAAAAATAAAATTAAGTACAAAAACAAATTTGGATAAATAAATAAACATGTAATAAATTATATTAAACAAATTAATTTTCTTTATTCCACACCACCTTTGAGGTAAAGAAATAGGCGCATTTTTTTAAAGTGCCCCAAGAGGCATTATCCACATGGAGAGTTTTGTTAAAGCATGTACCCTGGCCTACTGCCCTGGGGAGTTTTGATAAGGCAGGTTCTCTTGCCTACTGCCATGGAGAGTTTTGTTAAGGCAGGTCTCCTGGCCTACTGCCCTGGGGAGTTTTGATGAGGCAGGTCCCCTTGCCATGGAGAGTTTTGTTAAGGCAGGTCCCCTGGCCTACTGCCATGGAGAGTTCTGTTAA
Source organism: Hybos culiciformis (assembly GCA_964007475.1). Lineage (NCBI taxonomy): Eukaryota > Metazoa > Arthropoda > Insecta > Diptera > Hybotidae > Hybos > Hybos culiciformis. The sequence continues at coordinate 45,036 of CAXFZM010000520.1, forward strand.
GGCAGGTCCCCTGGCCTACTGCCCTGGGGAGTTTTGAGTAGACAGGTCCCCTTGCCTACTGCCGGGTAATAAAAAAAATATTTCAGCATATTTAACATTTCAGTTCTCATTGTTTGTCCTTGCACTTCTCGTTCTTGCACTTCTTCTTCTTCTTTTTCATGATTGTTTTCCAATGAGCCTAAATTGCTTTGCCGAGCTTGGTGAATTCCATTCTGTATATAAATGTCAACAAATTCATCTTCGTGCATCAAGCAAATGTTGTGTAAAACACAACACGCAAGAATTGTTGGTGCGTACCATTCTCCACAATGCATATCAAGTTGTTGCAAGCGACGGAATATTCCAAACAGCAGTGCGAAAGACCTCTCTACCACATTTCTGGCTCCCGAATGTCTTACATTGAAGTATCTTTCTTTCACAGTCAACTTTCCTCTATCCAAGTACGGTCAAACTTTTTCATGTCGGGGCCCCCTAAACTAAAATAAAAATTACGCGGCTCCCCAAAAAATTATTCGAAATAAAACAACATTTAGTATTCAATTTAAAAGGTATTTTATTAAAAATAAAATGAATTCAAAACAAAAATCAAATATAAAAATTTTTAAATAATAATCAAAAAACAACCTTAAAAACAAAGGTTTAAAAAGTATCTCTATTTTTCCGAGAATTTGTTGTAAAATTTTTTGACAAAAAAACTGCCAAGTGCTTAAAAATATCTCTTCTCTGCCAAGTTCCTAAAAATATGCAGCAATTCTCCATAGATTTTTTTTTTTTAATTTAAATAATTAATTAATTGTAGTACATTTTTTATCAATTGAATGCATTCTCATCGACAACGAATCTACCTGCAAATTTTCAGCTCGATCCGATCACGGGAAATGGGTTAATTTGCCTTCGCAAGATTCCCCGGTCACAAACATACATCCTTTTGTCAAGTTAAAATAGAGATAGTAAAAATAATAATCATATTAATAAATTCAATGCTAATAATAAATACTTATAAAAAATAAATTTACAAATTTTGAAAATTAATTACAATTTACTTTTAAATAATCACACTGCACTATGTTATATTTTCGTTTTTAATGTTCAAGTTCTTACTAATACTACTAGAGTTTTGTTTTTATAAACTAAGCTTCTGTGATTTGTTTTTTAAAAACGGTTCAAAAAGTAAATAAATGTATATCATAACATTTATAGTTTAAGAAAATAACTTAATTAGTAAAATTTGTATGGCCCCTTCCAAGAGCCTCGCGGCCCCCCCCATGGGGGTCGCGCCTCCTAGTTTGAGAAATACTGTCCTAAAATTACCGATCTGTTGGGAAAATACATTTCAGGATTTGCTGAAGCTTTTTTGTAATTGAACGACTTCTTAAAAATTCTGCAATCATGAACGGAGCTCGGATATCCAGCCGAACAGTCCCAAAATCGCATATCCGAGTCACTAATTGCCTGTAAAGTAATGGAATGGAACTTGTTTCTATTGCGATACCAAATGGCCTGATCTGCTGGTGGACTTATAGGTTCATCTACAGCTCCAATAACATTATTAAATGGTGACTTCCGTTGGAATCCATTTATTTTTTTTTTGTAATTTCTGCTGCGGTAACCATTTGACTATTTCGTACGAAATTTTGTTCAATAATCTTATAATCCTGAAAAAAAATAGGGAAAGTGTGGATTTGGAGTAACCAAATTTTTCCCCCACTGATCTAAAAATAAAAAAAAAAATTACATAAGTTTATCATTTTAATTGTAAATAATTTCAAACTAAAAATATATTTTTTTAAAAGATTTTTATATTACCTGTAAGAGTCTGGAGTCGTCAATAACCAAATGACTGCCAAAAACTGATTAGTAAAATTTGTTTGAGGACTCGGAAAGCTTTGAAAGTAGAAATTCGAACGCCTCTCTTGACATTCGAAACGCTTGTTGAAATTCGATGCTGCTATAATTAGCAACAACCCTTTCAACATAATCTTCTTGTCTTATTGGCTCATTTTTAATGCAGGATGTAGCTGATGATATTGAAATGCAAATATCATTTGCGCTTTCATTTTCATCATCATCATCATCATCATCAACAATCTCCAAAAATGAATTTATAGCATTGTTTAAATTCATTACATGATTGGCAATGATTGGCACAGCTACATTAATAATTTTTTTTTTGTTTGTTTTTTTTGTTTGTTATTTATTTTTTAAAATTTTTTAATTAATTTTTTTTTTTTTATAGAAACAATTGGAACCATATACTTTAAAAAGGTTTATACCGAGTTCTTTTTGACAGCTTGATTTTCAGTTTACATTTTCCATACTAGCTAACTATTTTCACTTCCTTTATGATGATTTTTTTTTCAATTAATTATGCATTCTTATAGAACTTGACGAAATAAGACGAAAAGATAAAATAAAAATTTTCGATATCTTCCTCAGTTTTCGAGATATTAAACAATTTATCTCTTAATTACAAATTCGATAGTACAAGAAAAAATTTAGAAACTTCGTAAAGAAGGGAGAACGGCAACATACATCAGGTACTTGTTATTATTAGCATAGTACTTTTAGTATTTGTTCACATGATACTAGTTTCAGAAATAGAAATACTTTTTCATCGGTGAATCACTAGTGAATAGGAAGTAATAATTCACGTTGAAGTGAGACAAGATCTTATTTCAAAAGTAAATTAATCGTACTTTTTTGCTATTTAAAGAACTTGCAAGCGATATTCATCATGATTCAGAGTAAGAAACAGAAATATATGTCAAAAAAACACATTCACTCATTTTTGTTCATGCATTTTACTAGACAATTTGTATTAATTTTTATTTTTCATAAATTTTATGTGTTAGTTTTAAAACATTTAAAAAAAGTCAGAATTTTTGAAATTTCATTAAATTTGTATTTCCTTAAACAAAATATAAGCATATTATTAATAAATGTTACATATTATTCTTCAAAATCTGAAATACAACAAATGACACATTTCAATATTATGCCTACACAAATTTTTTTAATGTATATGATTTTAAAATGAAATGTCACAGCTGTCCTTATCGTAGGGGTTTGCAGAAGTTATTTGCAGGATTTTGCAGAAAGGGGAATTCCTTAGCTACGGACAATCTGGACTAACTGAACGTACTATAAGTTTTCTAGAAAATCAATTCCAAATTGAAATGCAAAAATTTAAAAAACCATTATTTTAACGAAAAAATATTATATCTTTCATACTTAAATTGCAAGCAAAATTTGATGAGAAATGAAGGTCTAATTCATTTCGATTTTTCTGAAATTCTCGGAACCAAGATTAATTTATATTAAAAACGAAGAAAACCGAGTTAGTTTTGCCACAATTTCAGCTAACCTGGAATATGGTCCTGCTCCCATTTGGGAATATCTGAAAGCAAATTATTGTGAAGTGAATACAATTCACTTTTTCTCTGATGGGTCCTTTTCACAATACCGTCAAAAAAATATTTTTTTCATGTTTTCGGAACATTTATTTAACAAAGTTTACTTTTTACATGGTCTCTTTTTTAGAAAGGTGCTGCAGATGGTGTTGGAGCTGTTTTAAAGCGCACTGCAGATTCCTTAGTAGCTCATGGAAGTGATAACAATTTTTTTTACTATTAATATTTAACAATTTTTAAAAATTTATTAATCTTTGTTAGCATCACAAAAAGTGTATGCTTTCCGATATTTTGTAATAGTTTAAAGATTTTAAATAATTTCAAAAAGATTAAGGTGACTTCAGGTCTAAAATTTTGGTTTTTCATCACAAAAGTCGAAATATTCCTAAAAATATTAAACTTGAAGTGGTTGCGTTTTAAGATATATTAAATAGATAATACAACTCATACAAACTACTAAATCGTACATTGAAAATCGTAAGTTTGTTTTTTTAAAAGCTTTAAAAAAATATATCAATTGAAATGCAAATGATCCATATATAATTTTATAAAATTAACTTATAAATAATAATTTTTTTTTTTTGTTTTGATTAAAATCATCTCCAAATCCCACCACCACAATAATAATATGATCCCAAACAAAAAATAGATATTTTTGTTTCTATATATATAATATATATTTTTGAAATGTGCAGCAATCTATTAATTAAAAAATAAGTTCAAATGTAATGACGTCATTGTGTAAATGATATATGTTGCGACAACCTCTATATACTTATAGCACCTGGTTACAAAAAAACCCTGAATAAAAAATACCGCAACAACATTTAATTGTTTGAAAGGGTATATAAAGGCTGTAAAGTTATTATAATAATATCTGGCAACACTTATATTAGCTAGTATTACCACCTGATGGTCACTTGTATCACCAGAGATCCCATCTTAAATTGTTTTCTTTTCAGAAACAAGCATGGACTTGCAAGATTTGTGATTTCCTCTTGTATATCGGTAATTTTTTTTATATTATTGCTTTTGTGATTAGAAAATTAATAATCTAAGTTGGTAACCCTGATTTTATAAAGAAAATTGATGAAATATTGAATAACAAGTTTCAATATCATCTGTTTGTTTTGTTTTGAATTGTGCGGCGCGTGATATTACCGTCGACTTTCATGTAGTAAACACAATTGGGGTGACAGCGACAGCGACAGCGATAGCGACTATCAAAAAGAAACCATATATTTGTATGAGGATGAACACAATTGAGACGACTGGCGAAAAACGACATTGTCGCCTGGCGACAAATTAGAAATGTTTCTATTTTGTCGCCGAGCGACAACGACAACCATATATTTTTTGTTATTTATTTTTCTATTTGTTTATTTTTTTCCCTGTTTATTGATTTTGTCGCCATAATTGTGTTCACTTCAGTGATAACGCTGTCTTTGTCATTGTAGTCGTCGTTGTCGCCGTCGTTGTCGCCCCAATTGTGTTTACTCCTTCATAGTAGCAGTCATATTCGAATCGGCTAATATTTCCTGTGTGATCGTTATTATTTGAAATTCATTATTTAAAATTGCTTTTTATTTGCTTCAATGGTCTCTTATAGGCGGAAATAATATAAAGTAACATACTTAACTCGGGTCTAAGAAGGTAATTAATGTCTCAGTGGATAAAATTTCCTCGGACTACCGCCCTCGGATATTTTATTCACTTCGACTGTAATTACCTCATTACGACTCTAGTTAAGTAATATATGTCATTACCCTGTGTCTCTTATTGGTCTTAATATTGTGTTTCCAAGGTACCTTTAAAATTTAATAATTTTGCTAAGTATGTGGTTTTGGTAGTAGACAAGGAAACCTTAATTTTTGTCATTCCTATGACAGGGGAATGACAGGGATCATTGAGTTTCACAATCTGTGAATATTTAACAGGGCTGCCAGATCTGGGTATTTTTTTTTAAACTGAGAAAATTTTTCAATTTTCGGGGGCAAAAAAAAATTAAAGAAACGTTTGGAAAATATGTGATTGTCATTCCCCTGTCTCTTGTTGTCATTCCCCTGTCTCTTATTGTCATTCCTCTGTCTTTTATTGTCATTCCCATGTATCTGGTTGTTTATTTATACACGAATCCAGCTTTTTGGACTCGTGTCTTATGATCAATTATCGAAACTTCTAAGAAAAAAGAAGAGAAAAAAAACACCACTGTATTACTTCAAATTTTAAGTCTATTTCGACAATCACAATGTTTCAATTAAATTTAAGTACAATTTATTAGTTATATTCGGGACACTTATGTATTTAGAAAAAAAAAGGAAAAAATAAAATTGTTCAATAAAAAAATACATATCAAATTTACTTTACTTTTAAAAATTATTTAAAACCTTCATTATATTTTTACTACAAAAAAACCCGTGAACAAAATTTAGTTCAAAACGCTTCGAGTTAAAAAATGACATTAAAATTAAAATTTGTCGTTGCTACCGATACTGCTAAAATTATGCTCAAAACTTTTCATAATTTTAGCTGTTTCATCACATTATTTATATTTAGGAAAAAAAATTTTGTAATGAGACTCCAAAATTAAATTAAGTGCATATAACTATGTAATGCACATATATGTTTTTTTGTTTTGTCCAGACAGTGAGAACAAAGCTTATCTTTTTAATATGCACAATAATGCTGAGCAAAGAAAAATGTTGTACATTGTAGGTGCATAAAATGGAATTATAAATTACAATAGTTTTTGTTTATTTAAATTCGTCGAAATAGATTTGAGATTTAACACTGGTTAAATTCCCCTGTCTACCTTAAATTTTAAATTTAATTTTTCTTGAAACCATTTTTGCTGACCTTATTTTATTGGTTAGAAATACTGTATAAATGCAATAAAACCACTATTTAAAAAAATAAAATACATTTTTTGTTTGAAAAAATATTTTCTCTGTTGACTCCCATTTTCGCTTTTCAAAATTTCTTCTTAACTTTAACTGATCAGGTCTCGTATTGAACATTGTATCCATTCTTATTTATTAATAATGTGTTGAAATCACATGTTATATTGAATTTTATCGAATGAAACCATTTTTCAGCATTTTCTGTTAATTTTCTAACGACAACTATTTTCATTTCTTCGTCATTACTCTAATATGTACTTTTTAAGGTTTTGATTTGGCCTTCCCAAGATTGAAAATTCTCACTATCCCCATTAAAGGTCTTCAATAAAGCACTTATTTCGCTGATTTTGACGTATGGTTTTTGGTTTCTGTGAATCTGATACTGATTATTATTACTAAACTGGATTAAAAATTTTTGTCTTCTTCGTATTCTCGTTTCAATAAACTACGTTCAAGTTAGAATAATTTAATCATTATTCCGCAATTTACATTCCTGAAAATTTCGGGCCGGCGACCTACGAGGTGATATATTGGCTGAATACATTGAACAAACGTCACTATTCATATCATTAACATCAATTTCTGGAATTTCGTCCATTGGGACCGCATAGTTCAGTACTTGTTTTGTATTGCTATTCAGGCCTCGTAAACCGTTCGATTGCTTTTCACAGCGTTTATCATTTGTTGATGCTGATTGGCATCTACAGAGATGATTTCAGGATTTTCACCTTCCACAACTTCTTGTAGTCGAATGACCAGATCATCCTTTGTACCGCTTATTTGGGTAATTTTCTCTAAACTCGATCAACACTATTTTAGATTCTATTTCACTGATTAAAGAAAATTTTATTTCAAAAAATGTATTAACTATGAATTTTGACAGTAATAAGTATATGGGCATTAATGGCTCTAAACTTGATATTATTGGATTATTCAATGATATTGATAATTATAAAATTTATTATTGTTTTAGGGTTGTCTCTGATTCTACTATGAATTATGACTGTATTTTGGCCGTGATCTTTGCAATTATCCATAATTGAGTATAAAGTTGGAAAATAGTGATATCGAAATAAAATTGAATCCTGAAATTTCTGAACACGTAGCAGAAATATTGCACATAGATATTAAAGAGAATTCCATAGAGCTGGATACAGGTTATTGTTATGATAATTTTTAAGATTGAAAAACGGAGGGTGTATATAAATACAAAAATTCTGAGTTCAAGATAAACTCACGAAGAATCTTATGATAAAAGAGAGACTGGTGAAGGTAGAGGCAAGAGAAAGTGCTCTACTTTAAACTATGAATCTGGTGTTGAGTCCACTGTCTAAGGACATTCTGTTCAAAGGCTGGGTCTAAGTTCGTCGGTGGGTGGGTAAGGACTTTCTAGGGTTCCCTCTGGGATCTCTTGTCGCGTTTTGTTCACCACAACCCTGAATAGTTTATTCACGTTGAGTGTTCCTGCGATCTTATCCCAAGGGATTTCCGCAAATAGCTCATTTCTTATGCCCTCGAAGAAGTCTCCCACCCTTTCATGCGGTGTGAGATTTTCCCCTGCACTACATTGCCCTATCATGCATAGCCTTGCTATCGTATTCATCCCAAGAAACAAAATAGCTTTATAAGAAATGGTAATGTAAGGGGTTCTTAAGAGACTCAAAAGGCTTTACTAAGCCGAATTGTCGCTGGTATAACAGATTTTTTTTCTGTATACTATGTTTTTGTATGAGGTGGTACATGTTTTCATATTTTAACACCAATAATAAAATAAAATAGAATCAAATGTATGCGTATATAATGTATATAAAATGTGTATAAAGCAAAAAGAATAATAATAATAAAACGTTTATGTGTGTTAATATTTGCAAATAATTTTATCATGTTTTTTGCATAATATGGCAAATACATTTTTTTAAAATAACAATAATTATTGTAATATAATAATAAATATTACAATATTATAAAAAATGTAAAATGAATTTTCCTTTGTAAAACTAGGATCATCGTATTTGTGCCTAAAGTGCAGTTCAAAATCAATGAGCGCTTCTAAAAAAAATTTAAATAAAAAATATTTTCCTGAAATTAAATTAAATTTCTATACAAAAATTTATCATTTAAATTTTCTAATGGAGGACATAGGAATAATTTTATTGAAAATTTAGTTCCCAAAGATAATTTTTTATTTTTCTTTTATTCTTTTGATTTAAAAATAGTCATCGTACAATGCTGTAAAATGAAAAATAAAAAAAATGTAAAATCAAAGAAAAGAGTGATGGACATTTTTCCGAGGGACATTTGTCCGCGTTTTTTTAATGCGCGGCTAAATTACCTTTTGCAAAATGGTATTTGTACGCGATTCTTTCGGGAAGGGGATTTTTCGTCTACTGCTCCCTATTTTTTTAATTAACGAGAAACCCCCTAGAGCAGTTTTCATGTTATAAATCGCGGACGGGGGTTGGACATTTGTCCGCGATTTGTTTTTGTGTCGCGGACATCAAAATGACATTTGTCCGCGATTCGAAATGACTTTTGTCCGCCGCGGACAAATGTCATTTGTCCGCGATAAAAATCAATCGCGAACAAATGACATTTTGCAAAATGATATTTGTCCGCTAAATATCTGAAAAATCAATCGCGGACAAATGACATTTTGCAAAATGACATTTGTCCGCTAAAAATTTAAAATTTCAATCGCGGACAAAAAATGACATTTGTCCGCTAAAAATTTAAAATTTCAATCGCGGACAAATGACATTTTGCAAAATGACATTTGTCCGCTTAAAATTTGAAAAATTAATCGCGGACAATTGACATTTTACAAAATGACATTTGTCCGCTAAAGTTTGAAAATGCAATCGCGGACAAATGTCATTTTGCAAAATGTCATTTGTCCGCTCATTTTGAGACATTTGTCCGCGGCGGACAAATGTCATTTTACAATCGCGGACAAATGTCATTTTGTAAAATGACATTTGTCCGCGAAGTTTTCCTTACAAATTTCATCGCGGACAATTGTCACGGTGCCATCGCGGACCAAGAACTCGTGCCCTGGGGTAGGGGGTTTCTCCTTTAAACAAAAATTAGGGCGCACTAGAAGGAAAAATGCCGTGGGGAACGAGTTCTTTGGAGTTTTTATGTTATAAATCGCAAAATGTTACTTGTCCGTTCACAAAAAATCGGGGACAAATCTCATTTTGCAAAATGTTGTTAATCCGCCCACAAAAAATCGCGGACAAATGTCCATGTTCCAACATTAGCTCAGTTATTTAAAACATTTTAGAATCTAGTAACTAGTTTTATGAAATTTGTATTATGCAATAAATTGTTTATTCATGTTTTATATTCTTTTAAATTGCAGGATAAAGAAAAAAAAATTAAAAAAGTTTTACATTTAATATTAAAATTAAAACTATTCTACGAAGCTCGTTATTTTCTACTACTGCAGTAAAAGAATCCATGTAAACATGCGCATACTTTTTTTGTTTTGTGGTGTGATACATGCGTATTGTTCTAATAGTACCCTTTTTCGAACCTTTAACAAAGCAACAGATTCTTATGTAACAAACCAATACAAACATAAAAACACATCCCGGCTCACAAACCAACATATACTAGTAATATCCTAAAATTATGCATTTAATAATCCAAATACATACATATAGCATTAATAGTGTACTTTTTCGAACCTCTAACAAAGCTGAATGTTCTAATTTATTAAACCAACACTAACAAACAAACACATCCCAGCTCACAACCAACACATATACTAGTAATATCTTAAATTTATGATTTTAATAATCCAAGTTGATGTTTAATGCCGGTTTCGGAGACAATTTAGTTTAATAATTTTTTTTTTCATGATTTTGTTATACGTTCTTATAACATCATTAATAAGCAAAACTTGTTTGATAAAAATTCTAGTAAGGATCTAATAGTGGCAGAAAAAGATCCTTCTTTGGCCGAACCCACTATTATTCCATTATAAAGTTATTTAGGACGTATAACAAAAAAACTGAGACTAAAATATTACTTGGGATAGCTGCTATCAGTACATGTAGGATTAGTGGTCTCAATTCTAGAATTATCTCAAGCGATCTGGTCGCCGTCGATAGTCACTTTCTTTTTCTTTGTGGCTGGCCACCATACCAGTGCTCCATACAAGACCATGGGTCTTATGACACACAATCTTCTGGGAAAGACCCCAGGTCCTACCAATGGCCGTTCTGTAAGTCCCTCAATTTTCCTCTTCTTAGTGAAAAGATATAACTCAGATTTGCTAGGGTTGAGCTTAAGTCCGCACTGGTTTGCCCAGCGGTCTATTAGATCAACCGCTAGCTGAATCTTACTATTTATGTCGTTTCCTGTCTCCCGCTACTATAACCGATATATATATTTTAAAAATCTTGGCTTGGTCCTCGGGATTATCAGGTCAAATTTCGCTCTGCAATATCTACAACATACACAACTACTTCTGGAGTGCCTCAAGGTAGCCATCTCGGTCCACTTCATTTCGTGATCGCTATTAACGATGTTTCACTCATCATTTCGTATAGGGTTTTTGGATCGAGCCGGCTCGATCAAAAAGCTCCAGCTAGCTCGTCTCTTTTTGTTGAATGAAGATCGAGTTTTTATCTGCTAGTGGCTCGAGCTGAAAATTTTTAATGTTTTACATTTTACTTTTGTTTTTTTTTTATTTTATAGAACAGAAAAGTGTATAAAACGAAATATTTCACTTCAATCTTATAAGTCACAGTCAATTTTAACTTATAATTTATAATTTTTAATTTATAATGTTTTGTTTTTATATTTTATTATGTTTTGTGACTTTAAGAATTAATAATTTTGCAATATTTATTGTTATTTTTATAATTTTGTAATGGGTTAATAATGATTAAATTAGAAGAGTAAAGTTGAATTTTATGCTCTGAAATTGGTTTTTTTTAAGCCATTGCTTTTTTATATGTATTTTATTTTTAAGAAGGCTCGGGTGGCTTGAGTTACCTGATCCTTCTTACACAAAAAGCTTGAAGGCTCGAGCTTACGAAAATGGTCGAGTTTCAAAAACCCTAATTTCGTATAGCGATCATAACATTTATGCCGATGATATGAAAATTTTTAAAAAAAATTCTGGTCTTTCAGACTGCAATCTCTTACAAACTGACCTTAATAGCTTTTGCCTTTGGTGTATTAAGAATAATCTTCTTCTAAATGTGTCTAAGTGTCAAAATATATCATTTTCAAGGAAAAGAAATCCTATTAATTTTCAATATACACTTAATAATATTCGTATTCCCAGAGTCAATGAAGTTAGAGATTTTATGTGATTACCAATTGACATTTAACCCACATGTTAATTCAATTGTAAATAAAGCAAATTCCACTCTAGGTTTTATTAAACGTTAGTCAAGAGAGTTCTGTGACCCATTTATAACTAGATTTCTTTTTACATCTCTTGTAAGACCATTGTAAGAATATGCCTCTCAAGTATGGTCACCCTTTTTTTCTGTCGAATCCGTCCAAAAAAATTTCTTAGATTTGCATTGAGGCAACTTCCTTGGGTGGATAACTTAATCCTTCCACCGTATAGAGAGCGCTTAAATCTCATTAAGCTTGAATCTCTTCAAGACAGACGTGAATTTGCTGATGTTGTTTTCATTCATCAAATTATTATTGGTTAAATTATTTCTCCTTTTATTCTGGAGAAGATCAACTTTCGAGTTAATACCAGAAGCCTCCGTACTACTAACTTATTTGAAGTTGCTTTCGATAGAACCGAATATGGATGCAATGATCCCATTTCTCGAATGCTTGCTTTTGCTAATAAAAATCATCATGTTTTTGACCTTAATATCTCTAAGTCATCCTAAAAGCTGGTTTAAAGACTAATTCTTTTTGCGCTAATAACATTGGAAGACTTTAATTAATATTTCTTCTTATTTTAACTTTTAATTTTTTTTAATTTACTCTCTCTTCTAATCTTCTTCCTTTAAAATTTTTTACTAGGGAAACTATTCATTGTGTTATGTAATATGTCACTAGTCACCTGCAGCTCTAGTAGTAGTGGGTTTACGGCAACCAACCACAGTAATGGAGATAATACTCCTCCTTGTGGCGTGCCCCTTCCCACCACCCTCCTTTGCTCGTACCCTCCGAAACTGGCATATATTCCCCTGTCACCTAACAGGGACCTAATCCAGTTTACTAAAGTGTGGTCTGTACCCATATTGAAAATAATAATTACTTTTGTTTCTGTTTTAGACTCGAGAAAAGGGAGATAGGTCCTTCAGGGGGATCCCCTTCGGAATGGGACCATTTCAATGAAATGAAAGAAATCTTAGGGACCAGTAAATACATTAATTCTTCCGAAATTATGCAAGAAAGTTTTTCAGGTAAATATTTTATTAAGTACCTAATTTTAAGGTAAAGATTTTATTAAATAATTTTAAGTACCTTAATAGTAAAGAAAGAATAGAATATATGTTCAAAATAAAAGAATAAAAAATTTCTGTTCAAAATTAAATGAATTATTTTTTTTTTATTTAGAACATTTAAAATTTTAATTAAAAAACATTTTTAATTAAAAAACATTTAACAGTGAAAAAAAAATTGAATAATTATAATATTTATTAACTTAAAATAAGAAAACTATTATTTTTAGCTGATATTGATTATATTGACTGGTTAGACGACTCAACATCATCGGGCTCATTTCAATTCCCAGAATTGCCAAATCTTTTTCCGGCAGTTCCTGTTGAATCGTCAGCATCACCAGCAACACCATCACCTATTCGATCCACATCCACATCACCGTCACCAACACCATCAACATCAAGAGCTGCTAAATTATCTGGAAAGAAAAAAAACGAAATACACAATCTTTTAGAAAAAACAATGCTTTGTTAGAAAAATTTGTAAACGATAGTCAAGAAGTAGATAGAAAATAGCTCGCGTTGGAAGAACGCAAAATTCAATTACTGGAAAAGTTCTTACAAAATTCTAATATATAATTAAATATAATTAAATAAATGAATTTATATTAAAAGTTAATTAAAAAACTTATTAAAATATGTTTTAATTGCATTGCGTACAATAACACCATCATTGGAACTAACCGATAAGTTAAAGTCTGGCTGGAGTCGATTTCTGTTTTTTTCTTTTTCAACCATTTGCTTGATCCATTTAAAATCTACTCTATCCCTTTTTGCGTTTAAAAAATTTTGTAAGACGCAGCATGCCTTAATAATTTTTGAAGTGTTATCAATATGGTTATCGATTCCCTTACCCAATCTTCTAAATCTAGCTTTGAGGTGCCCAAATGCATTTTCAACCACTCTCCTACATTTGGACAAATGGTAGTTGAATCTTTTTTCACCTATATCTGCTTCAATTTTGAATGGGTAAGGTTTCGAAACGTATTTTGTTAATTTAAAAGCTGAATCACCAATTAATAAGGGTGGTACCATCACATCACAAATTAACCTACTATTTTCAAGCAGTAATTTGTTGTCTTTGCTGTGATGTTTTTTTAACAACGATTGCTCGAAAATAGTGGAGTCATTGCAGCGACCAGGACAACCAACGTTGATATACTTAAAATTGTAACGGTGGTCTACGGCGGCAAATAAAATGGTCGAGTACCACCCTTTAAAATTATAGTAATCAGTGGCATCCTCTTTCGCTGGGCGAACTTCTATGTGACATCCATCTAAAAATAAAAAAAAATTTGTGAAATTTCTAAAATTAAAACATATTTTTTAGTTACCAATTGCTCCAATACATTGAGGGAAACCCAGCTTTTCAAAACCATTTATATTTTCCTTTATAGTTTTATCTGTTAATGGATAAGCGTTTAAATATTTCGGCGCAAGTTGTTCCCATACCTCTTCACAAAATTCCAAAACAATCTCACCCGCAGTAGAACGTCCTATTCCAAAGACATTCGCAATAGTTCTAGTTTCTGCGGAGGAGCCCAGAGCGTATAATGCTACCGCTATCCGTTTGTCTAATGGAATAGTTTCACGCAAATGGGTGGATTGTTTCTTCAAATTTGGAAGTAGTGAACATATTTCTTTAAACGATGTTGGCGTCATCCTCAAATTTTCTTTAAAAAAATCTTCATTGTTCTTTTTTAATTCATTTTCAAAAAATGAATTATAACGTTCCTGAAATTTAAGAATATTAATATTTAAAATTTGGTAGTTATATTAAAATTATTAGAACTTACCAATTTCCAAATTCTAGTTTTATTTGATTCTGTCAGCAATTTGTAGGCAAGAAGACTTATTTTATTATTTTGATTAATAATGGCCATTCTTATTTTTTTTTTTTTGTTCGCAATAAATATTCCTTCTCATTGTCCATTAATTCCATAGCTATTGTTAATTTAATTCTATCCATTTTAATTTAAATTGCTGGCTTCAAATTTTTTTTTTTATTTAAAATTTATTTTTCTTATAAATAATTGTTTACTTTTTTTTAAACTTGAGAAAAAAAAAACAGATGTTTATCTGTTTTGTAAAACACATTAAAGGTAGTCTGTTCGGTTGATTTTAATAACATGTTTTTGTGCTCAAGAACATGTTTTTCGAGTTCAGTCTGTCCAAGGCATTACGTGACTTAACTAATTATGAAAAAATTGATAAATTATGAAAAACTGAACTTTTTCAAATTGTAAAAAAAATAGGATATGTTTTTTTAAAACCTGGATTTCAGAAAATATATTGGTGGCTGAGTTTTCTCGAAGTTTTCATGTTGATCCCAGTCCCAAAATTAAATAAGGCGAAAATTTAATAAGGAATGTACACAAAACTAAGATGTATTTGAGTTTCGAAAATTTTTGCTTCAAGATTTGCTATTTTCTGACAAAACTGATTTGTTAAAAAAGAAAATTTAAGATCTTAAACTAGTCAACAAGCTTAAAGACTACATTAAAAAATAATTTGCAAAAAGTTTGTTTGTGTTTATTTTAAATTATTTAAATGGGAAACTCAAATAAAATATTTTACAATAATTAATTTTATTTATCAATAAACAGCACTCGATATTACACACATTATTCTAATATTTATCTTCGTTATGTTAAATATCAATTCCGATCTAATTGAAAATTTTGTAAATGACAAAGGCAAGGGTATTTCCGGACACCGGAAGCTAGCATTATTAATATCCAGGCTGTCAGTATTAAAACCGAACAGGCGACAATCTTATATCGTTATTACTAATAGTTTTTTTAATTAAAATGTAAGTTTATTATGATTTAATGTCTGTTGAATTATATTCTGATGTTATAAAAATGACAAATTTTCCAGACACTTTTATATTAATTTATTGAAACAATTTTAGGCACCTAAAAAGTCCTGAAAAATTGCGAAAATAGTCCTGTAAAAGTCTCTAAAATTCAAAAAAAGTCTCTGAAAAGTCGCTCAAAAATATGAAACAAAAAAAACACATCACTTTTAAAGAATTTCGAAACCAATATTATTATTTTGCACGATTGCAAAGTACAATACAATGCTGTTTTAGAACGAAAAGATCTATACGTTTTGCTGTCAAAACATTTTTGTATGCTGAAAAAGATCGTTCAACATCTGCCGATGTTGTTTATTTTATTTATTTATTTATTTATTTCATATCTGCTTAATACAAACAGTTTACAAAAAAGCTTAAATCTACAGTTTACAAAAAATATACATTATCAAAGCAAAAATTTACTTACATAATTAATTATTTATTATTATTATAATAAAAAACAAAAAATGATCATCTTAGCAAAAAATTAAATTACATAACATAATTCTATTCGTAAGAAATAAAATATTTTTAGCGAAAGTCAATACGGTTAAATAATCGAGTTTTTTGAATATGTTTTGATAAGGAAAGGTCAATGAAATCTTTGTATCTATTACCCAAAATCAACATTCGATTGACAGGTTCAAATTTACAATAATTAGTTCTATGGGGAAAAGTAACAAAGAGATTTGGGGAGCGCAATCTGAAATTAGTAGTAAAATGAATTTTATTGGAAATATATTTGGATACTATATTATTGTTAATAATTTCAATTAGGAAAATGAGATCAGCCACCTCTCGCCTTTTTTCCAATGAAGTCAAATTAATCAAATTAAGTCTGTTGTGATAAGATGGAAGAACAAGTGGGTCAGACCAAGGTAAGTTACGTAAAGCAAATCTCAGAAATTTTTTCTGAATGGATTCAATTCTATCAATGTGAACTTGATAGAACGGAGACCAGACTTGGCTGGCATATTCCAAATTGGGTCGGACCAAAGTCATAAATAGAGCTTTTAAAGTATAGGGATCTGGAAAATCTTTGGACCAACGTTTAACGAAACCCAACAATGAATTGGCCTTGTTTATGATATAGGTGTAATGATTTTTAAAAGAAAGTTTTTCATCAAAGTAAATGCCGAGATCTTTGATTGATTCAACTCTTTCCAAAGGTTCGTTGTTAAAAGAGTAAGATGTTTGAATTCTATTTACTCGACGGGAATAAGTCACAAATTGGCATTTTCCAATATTAAGCTTAAGATTATTAACATGACACCAATTATAGAAGTTGTCTAGGTCATGTTGAAGCAGAGAGCTGTCAGATTCAGTCACAATTTTTTTGAAAAATTTCATATCATCTGCATATATCTGCACTTCACAATGGTTTAGAACGGAAATGACGTCATTTACAGAAATGATAAAAAGTAATGGGCCTAAGTGACTACCTTGGGGAACTCCGGAGTTTGCTGAAATCGGGGATGATGTAACGCCTCTGAAAGTGACATTGTAACTTCTTCCCGAGAGGTAAGACTGTATCCAGTTGAGAAAATATTCAGGGAAGCCGTAAGCTTTCAATTTAAGAAGAATTACGCTATGTGGTAAGATGTCAAAAGCTTTACTTAAGTCAGTATAGACGACGTCTGTTTGAAAACCTTCCTCCATGTTAGCTAGAAATTTGGAAGTACATTCAACTAAGTTTGTTGTGGTCGATTTATGCTTCATAAAACCGTGTTGGTTATCAACAAGAAATTTTGTGCAATGAGGATAAATTTCGTCAAAGATTATGAGTTCAAACAGTTTTGGGATTGAGGAAAGTTTTGCGATAGGACGGTAATTAGAGACATCATTTCTAGCATTAGCTTTATGGGTGGGTCTGATAAATGCCTTTTTCCAGATGGATGGAAAAATACCTAAGGACAAGGAAAGGTTGAAGAGGCAGGATAATGGGAGAACAAGAACATCAGAACAATTTTTTAAGATAATTTCTGGAACACCGTCTGGACCTGGAAAAAGATCGTTCAACATCTGCCGATGTTGTGGGACAATACTTGTAAGCAGCTAGCTCGCTAGGTGAAAGATTCAAAACAAATTCTTTCGTTGTTTGTGATCGATGATTTAAAGCATTATTTATGTCGACAACAGTTTTGAATCCAGGATTATTAAAACGAACAAATTTCGAAAAAATTACCGAAAAATAGTCATTTTAGGCTCGCTAGGCTGAAATTTCCAAAAAAAGCCCCACTAAGCCAAAAACATCAAAAAAGGCAAAATGCCTAGTCTCTAGGCCAGTGATTCTTAACCTTTTTGGGGTCGCGGAGCACATTAAACTACATGACACTTTCCCGGAGCATCAGAACTAATTAATATTTATTCTAGTAATTTAGATTATATACACGGAAATATATCTTTTTTTTCATTTATTCAAATAAAAATTCATAATATAAAATAAAACCAAAAAAAAATAAATTGTTACAAATTTAAAAAAACCGTTCTAAAAAAAATATAATAAAAAAAATGAATGCGATATTTGAGCGTGGTGAGTTTTACATATTTCGCTAATATTAGGTCTAATATAAGATATTGCGACCCTCATTTCCTTTTCTAGATCAAGAAGTCTTTCTCGTTTTTTAGTTTTTATATTACTTAATGTTGAGAATCCCAATTCACAAAGATATGAGGTGTAAAATTGTAGTGTTAATCATTTCTCTCTGTGTGCCAAATTGTAGTAAAATTGTGAGTGCCTTCTTAGATAGGGTATCCAGTCATAGGATTCTATTTTAACAGATGGAAAGTACCACGTGATTTTTTCATCTAATATTGTTAGGTGTTCTATTATAGCGGGAATAATATCTGAAGCATTTTCTGTTTGTATTGAAGAAAACGTATCAAACGAATTATTTTTTGTTATTCGTCTTTTCCAACACAGTATTTACATGAAAAAATGGACTTATACCACTTTCAAAAATAACAGTTCATATAACAGTTTTTAATATATTTATTTCAATTTCGTTTCGAGGAGCACCTGGAACATGGTTGCGGAGCACTAATGCTCCGCGGAGCAGCGGTCAAGAATCACTGCTCTAGGCATTTAGGCATTTATATCCGCTCTAGTTATAAGTTTTTATGAAGCACCCTATCAAAAATGTTTACATTTTAAATTATTATGTTCCGTGCAATATGCGGGACTTTTTATGTAGTAATTACTGAATTTGAGAATTAGTACTAAATTCACGAATTTATTCTTCTTTAAATTACAATTTGTGAATGCTTTCATGCATGATTCATGTTGAGAAAGCAAGTTATGAAAATAAATTATTAATTTAAGTAAATATTTCATCAAAATAGAATTCACAACTATTTACATAGCTGAATTTCTAATTTGAAATCATTTTCGTTTTAAAGCAAGTGCGGTGGGGTACTGTTTGTTTTTATAACAAAAAAAAACTATAAACATTAAAATAAAAAATAATAAAATAAAGTAAGGTGAGTACTTCATATAAGTTGTTAAATTAAAAGTAAGTCTTTCATTGTATATTTAAATAATTAAAATAATTGATAATAATGTAATCATAATGTCTTAGTTGTAAAGGATAAATGTATATCTAATCCTAATCTCTATAAATTAAGGAATTTTTTTATATGAAATATGAATATTAAATAAACAATTTTAAATAAAAAAAAAAAGTAAGGTGAGTATATTTATTGAATACTATTTAAACGCATTGTAACTTTCAAAAATAGGGGTTAAAAAAAACACACACGAAGCAGTCATAGAACTGCCGATAGAAGTTAATGCTTAAAAGACCCGGGAAGACCCTAACCGTATCTCCATACCCAAAATTTTTGATCAGGTAATCTTTATTTCACCGCAGCTACTTATGTAAAGGAAAGTTTTATTTAGCTTTCTTATATTTTGTAATTATTTATTTATAATGGATCTTGGGATGGACATCTGTGTTGTCCAAGACATCTAAGGCCTATGAATTCCTTAATCTATAATGACCACAAGCATGTCATTATAGAGATCCTATTGTCTAGGCTGTATTCAGCCGGTTTGTCCTATTAGAGCGGGACGCGCTTTCGTTTTGGCTGTATTCAGCCGGTTATCCGTATTATGTAGCTCGGAAAGCTATCTTACCTGTATTGTATAGCTCAGGGAAGCCGTTTAATGAAAGATGAGATTTGATATTAATCTGATTTAATTTTCCAATTTCAATCTTATTTATACAAAATCTTATGTACTAAATTTCTTATATTCTATATATAAATATTATATACAATTTAGTTTATATAATTAATTTTCTTATGTAATATGAAATAGTTTACTATATCCTAATATGATTGGTTGCCCCATCAAATTAATTATAATTTACAGTAATTCTTATTTTAAAATATAAATTTTTGGGTTCAAAAAATAATTAAAATTTTTATAAATTTAGTTTGATTTTATCGTTAGTGATAACAATATCACTACATCATTTCCCTTTGGGAGAAAAAAAAAATTTTATAAATTTTTTGTAAAAAAAGGAAGAAAATTTTTTTTTATTTTAAATTCTATATCTTTTTTAAGTTATTATTATGAATTTTCTTTAATTTATTATTTATTTCTATTATTGAATTTACTCCGTCTCTTTCGACGATTCTATAAGGTCCTTGAAAAGGATAATCTAATTTCTTTCTATTAACATTTTTTATCATTACCATATCATTTACTTTCAAATTCGCAGGATTAATATTAAGATTGTGTTTTTCATTTCTAGTTACTTTATATTTAATTAGTTCTTCTCTAGCTGATTTTAGTGCACAAGATAATTTTAAATTTAATTCGTTTAAATAGTTATCATAGTTTATGAAATTTAGTGGTTCATTATTTTTAAGTGTAATATTTGTCGGTAATTCAGGTGTGTTTCCAAAAATTAATTCAAATGGCGCATAATGAGTGTCTGAATGAGGTGTAGTATTATAGGAAAATAAGAAAAATGGGATTAATTCAACCCAATTGTTGCTATGATTGCATGTTAAAAAATATTCGTTTAGTACTCTGTGATTTCTTTCTATTGAACCTAATGTTTGATGGTGATAAGGTGTTGATTTTTGGTGATTAATATTAAAAGTTTTACAAATAATGTTAATAAATAGTTCGTTTACAAATTCTGTACCTAAATAAGTTTTGATATTTTTTATATTTCCATATCTTAATATGATATTTTCTGTTAAAATTTTTGCTATCGTAATAGCATCTTTAGTTTCTATAGGAAATGCTTCTATCAGTGCCGAGCGGTCTAAGGTGCTCCAGGTGCAGAGCACACTCTCTTAAAAAATACCTTATCAAAATAAAATTATAAAAAAAAATTATAATTAGCTAGAGTTTTTAAATCAATATGTTATTTTTTCAATACATACTGGCAAACAAAAGTACTCTGAATATTTTCAAAAATCGCGTTAGAATCTAAAAAAAGTAAAAACTAAAAATTTACCATTATCGCACCGCAATTATAGTTATAACAAACTTTTTTGGTGCTAATCAGGTGCTAGCACAACTTGCTTGAACAAAAGTAATAAAGCTTTTTATTTTTCATATAAAAATATTTCCAGCATTGCGCATGCGTAATCATTTTACACAAGCAAAATAACAAAAAATAAATCCGTTTATGTGCTACAAAATTTCTGCACCTCTCTATCACAAACGAACATTATAAATAATTTCTGATCCTACACAAAAAACTCTAGTGGAAATTTGTGAAGGTGTAAGCTTTTTATATTGTTTTGTGCTTTTGATGTTTTGCCGCTCAAGGGAATTTTTCTCTCTCTGAACATAAGAACTCTAGTGGAAAACTGTGAAGGTGTGTTGTTTTGTTTTGTTTTGTGCTTTTGATGTTTTGCCGCTCAAGGGAATTTTTGCCTCTGAACATAAGAATCGTAAGATTCTGAAAAGTAAACGGTTGTAAGTGACAATAATGTTGTCTTTAAAAAAAATGTCTATTGAAATGTTTTTGTTAAAATTTAGTTTAATGCTCCTCAGGAAAATTTTGGCATAAAAATATTCTGAACGTAAAATATTCTAGTTGCGTTTGGTTGGTGTAATTAAATCTCAAAAGGAAATTATAGTAACAAAATGCATGTTGAATTTTTTTACACAAAATATTTTTATTTTAAAATTTTTTTGAGGAGAAGCACTATTGTGAAATTAAATTTAATTCAAAACATTATAAATTATAATTAACTACAATCTAGATTAACAAAAAAAAAAAAATAAAAATAAAAAAAAAATGGAACCTTAGTCCCTCTAAGTCCTCTTCATTGATTCTGGGTCACTCCAAGGGTGGGACAACTCTGCACACTTTCAAATAAAAGTCACCGCACACCACTGGCTTCTATGTATTTAGTTAATTCGCATTGAACTGTGAGTATATATCTATAATTATTACAAATTTTTAAAGGGCCTACTGTATCGACTTGTATGGTTTCGAAAGGTCTATTTGGAGTGTCAGTAATTTGTAATGGTTCTTTAATGTTTCTAATTTGTTTTGATTTAATACATTCGTTGCAATTTTTCACGTAACTTTTAATCATTTTATGCATGTTTTTCCATATGTATTTTTGCCTAAGTTTTATTATCATTTTCCTAACACCGATGTGTCCACTTATATTGTTACTATGATTGTCTTTTATTAATTGTTTTATTAAATTTTGATCTGTTATTTCGATAGGAGCTTTGAATAAAATTATTTTTAATTTATTTTTCGAATTATCTTTTTCCTGTAGTTGATTAAATATGTTTTTAAATTCTTGAATGTTAATGTGGTTAAATAAGGTATCATTATTATTTATCGCGACTGTGAAAATTTTATTTTGAGCTAATAAGAGTTTCATTTTATTTAAAATTGATTTTATATTAATTCTCTTTTTATTAAAATATATTTTATAATTATTATTGAATGTTATTTCTGTTGTACCAGTTGAAGTTTCTATGAAGTTTACTTTCGGAATTCTTTTTATATCGTTAATTGAGATACTGTGCCAAATGTGTAGATTTTTATTTATAGGGTTTTTAGCTTGTTCTAGTGACCTAGTTATTTGTCTGGTTATCACGTTAATATCTTTTTCTGGCGTTATTGGGATCATAGATTTTAAAATTTCGGAGTTTAAATGTATTCTTGATAAAGCGTCTGCGTTTGTATTCATTTTTCCTTGTTTGTATACTATATCAAAATCGTAATCACTGAGATCTAGTCTAATACGCGTCATTTTAGATGAAGGGTTTTTGTGCGTAAATAATCCTACTAAAGGTCTGTGATCTGTTACGACGATGAATTTTCTGCCATATACATAGGGTCTAAAAAAATTGATTGCCCAGTGAATAGAAAGCAATTCTTTTTCTATTATTGGTTTGTTTAGTTCTGCAGAGTTTAATGTTTTACTGGCATAGCTTATTGGTAAATCTTGGCCAATTTCTCCTTGAGATAAGACTGCTCCGAAGGCGGATTGTGAAGCGTCTGTTGTGATTATAAAAGGTTTGGAATAATCTGGAAAGTTTGGTATAAATTTTCTGTAATAATTGCAGAATGCTACAAAACGTTTTATTTCATCAGCATTTTGGGGTTGTGGATAATTTTTTACTGCAAAAAGTTTAGTTGGGTCTGTTTTTATGCCTTTATTAGTTATTAAATGGCCTAAATAAATTACTTCTTTCTGTAAGAAACTACATTTTTCTGGATTTAGCTTTAAATTATATTTTCTTAATCGTTCAAATACTTTTATCAAATTTTCGTTGTGGTGTTTAATAGAACATCCAAATATTATTATATCATCAACATAAATAAATGATTCTGAATTTAAACCTGATAAGGCAATTGTTAACATTCGCTGAAAACTATTTGAAGAAATTTTTAAACCAAATGGGAGTCTTTTAAATTGAAAATGTCCATTATTAGATGAAAATGCTGTACAAGGTCTTGAATTTTTTTCTAATTCGATTTGGTGAAAAGAACTGACCATATCTAATGTGGTAAAGTATTTTGCTCTTCCTAAATTATCTAGCACGTCTTCTAATTTGGTCAAAGGAAATTTGTCATTTTGAATTTTTTTGTTTAGTTGACGGAAATCTACTACTAGTCTCCATTTTTTGGTGTCATTAGAGGATTTCTTTGGTACTAAGAGTAAAGGTGAGTTATATGGACTGTAAGAGTGTTCAATAATATCTTCTTTTAATAATTTGTTTACTTGATCATTAATTTCTGTTAATTGCGAATTTGGTAATCTATAATTTTTGATATAAATAGGATTTTTATTTTCTAAGGCAATATTTTGTTTATAAAAATTATTAGTCGTTAATGAATCACCTGGTAAGTAAAATATGTCGTGGAATTGTTTGCAAATTTTAAGTGTTTCATTTTGAGCTTTTGGGTCGTCTGGGTTAATGCTTAATATTTGTTCTAAATGTAATAATCGATCGTGATCGTTATTTTCAATATTCACTATGTTATAATTGTTTAAAGGTACTGTTTTAGGCTTATAATTTTTTATGATTATTGTTTTATCATTAGTATTTAAAATTTTAACATTCGATATGCCATTTTTGGCTATAATCGTGTTGGCTATGAATATTCCTGGTGTTATTTCTTCACTCAGGACAAGTGTCTCTTCTGTTCTCTGAACATGTAAAGGACATATAATTTCAGTTCTGGCTGGTATCACCAGTTGACTGATACAATTAGAATTAATGGGTATATTTATTACCTCATCACTTATCGTAAGTGATAATTCATTTGTTTCAAAATTAATTAATGCGGAGTATTTCATTAAGAAATCTCGGCCTAAGATTCCATCCGTTTTGATTGGAAATTTATCTTCTACACAGTGTAGATTTATAAAACATTTTTTGTTTTCAATAATAAAATGTGTTTGTAGTGTGCCTAAAGATTCGTGTACGTTATTGCCTATTCCTGTAATTTTGCAAGTACTATTATTATTAATGTCAATTGAATTTGTGAATTGTTCTTTGATGACAGATATGTCTGCACCAGTATCAATCATGAATTTAATTGGATTATAATAATTGGGTCTTTGCATTAGGATAAAAAATGTTGGTGAATTGTTTTTAAAATTATTTATTGTATATTTAAAGCATTCATTTCCCCGATTACCTTTTGACCCGAATCGGGGGTCCGTCCGTTTCCCGATTCTAATGCGTTAACGTTCCTATTATTAAAATTTTGTTCATCGTTTCTACGATTGTTATTATATCTGTTATTATAGGAATTATTATTCCTGTTATTATTAATTGGTTGAGAGTTATTGTAGTCTCTGCTTCTATAATAGTCAGTGGAATTCGTATGTTGCTGATTTCTATTATAGTAACGATTATCATTAGTATTTGATCTATGATTACTATTATTAATATTATTATTATTAGTACGATTATTATGATTATTTTGATTATTTTGATTATTATGACCATTCCTTGGTCTATTATTATTATTAAAATTATTGCTAGTATTTCTATTATTATTATAATTTCTTCTACCATTATTTCTATTATTATTGTTGTTATCATTCCTGCTATTACTTCGATTTGAGTAGGTATTTATATTATTACTATTATTATTTGTATTATTACTATCTATTTCCAAAATAAGTTTTATTGCTTCTGTAAAAGTTTTTGGTTGTGCCGCTAAAATGACTGATTGTATGGGTTCCACTAAGTTTGTCTTAAGGCATTGCAGAGCAAATTTATCATTAACTTTTATTATTACAGCTTTTGCGTCAGCTGTTTCATTTTTAGACTGTATCATATTTAATTCATTTATTAGTATTTCTAATTTCTCAACATATTTTGTGGCTGATATTGACCTATTCTTTCCTAATTGGTCGATTTCGTTGTGTATCTTAGTATAGGTTCTAGTGCTCATGAAATTATTATTTAAAATTCTTTTTAAAGCTTCAATTGTTGTAGGTTCTGTTTCATTTATAATTCTATTTTTCACCTTTTGTGATAATTTTATGTTATAAATGAATTTTATTAATTTTTCTCTATCTGCTATTTTAGTATTTTCGTGAATGTATTCCGTTATGCTTATGAATTCTTGTAATTTAGCATAGGAACCTTCAAATAATGGGATTATCTTATTAGAATTTGCTATGTCAAAATCCATCTTATTATTTATAATTTCTATCAAATAAGATTTAATTAATGTCACGTATTTCGAATATTCTGTTCTTAAACCTGTCTTCCCTGTTCTTAAATTTGATTCTTTAACAGAGTTTATAAATAGCGATTTATTGTAAATTACTTTAGTTAATTCAGTTTTTGCTGCAGAGATATTAAATTTTGTTTTTATTACATTGTTGTAAAGGTTTTCTAATTGTTCAATTTCTTTTTGGAATTTCTCAAGGGTCATGCTATGAAAAAATTCTTGTGTGCAAAATTTGAATTAAACCGAAAAATTTTTTTTTTTTTTTTTAGATATAAATAATTTCTAAATATGTTAATAGATTTTAATTGAAAATTTAATCATAGAGGGACAAAAAAAATTTTTTGGATTTTATTAATTTCTTAATAGGGTATTAATTTTGTTGTTTCCTATGATAATTATTTAAAATCATTAAAATATATTTGGGTCATTTATTAATTTGTTAATAGGGTATTGAAAAATATTTTTTAGGGTCTTTGCTAAATTTTAATGCAATCTTAATATTAAAATCTTTTTCTTTTTTTTTTGAAATGTATTGGTACGGTATGCAAAAAAATTATCTCGTTTTTTTTTTTTTTTTTGTAAAATATCTAGGTAGAATTATTTTGATAGACAAGTGTTCTTTTTTTTTTTTTTGTATAATAAATTTTATTTGAATATCGGGGTATTCATGATATAGTTTTATATTCGTGATAATTCCTAGAATTCTTTGGGGTATTCTTAAGTAATATTCTTATTTTTTATAAGGTTTGACATTGGGAAATTTTTCTTTTTTTTTTTGATTCTTATTGTAATTTATAATACTAATAAGTAAGTAATAATTTTGTATTTATTTAAAATTCATTATTTTAATGTTTTACAATTCAATATAAATTTTATTTTTTAATTCATTAACAATTTTTGTTTTTTTTTTTTTTTTTTTTTTTTTTTAATATTTCGAACAATTTTTATTTTTTATTTTTTGTGTTTTCTATGTGATTAAAATTTTTGTTGAACATTTTGTTCATTTTTGTCGAAGTTTTGTGTAAATGTCGGTTTTGTTTAATTTTTCTAATTTCGTCTAGTATTGAATATACAAAACGACAACAACAAAATCAACAACAACAACAGCAACCAAAAAAAAGGCAACGTGCCGTAAAGAATTAGGGAAATTACAAGAAATTTTACAGACCAAAACAAACAAGACACAACGTATTTATTTAAAATTCATTATTTTAATGTTTTACAATTCAATATAAATTTTATTTTTTAATTCATTAACAATTTTTGTTTTTTTTTTTTTTTTTTTTTTTTTTTAATATTTCGAACAATTTTTATTTTTTATTTTTTGTGTTTTCTATGTGATTAAAATTTTTGTTGAACATTTTGTTCATTTTTGTCGAAGTTTTGTGTAAATGTCGGTTTTGTTTAATTTTTCTAATTTCGTCTAGTATTGAATATACAAAACGACAACAACAAAATCAACAACAACAACAGCAACCAAAAAAAAGGCAACGTGCCGTAAAGAATTAGGGAAATTACAAGAAATTTTACAGACCAAAACAAACAAGACACAACGCAATTTCGTCTAGTATTGTTTTGCGTTGTGTCTTGTTTGTTTTGGTCTGTACAATTTCTTGTAATTTCCCTAATTCTTTACGGCACGTTGCCTTTTTTTTGGTTGCTGTTGTTGTTGTTGATTTTGTTGTTGTCGTTTTGTATATTCTTCAATCGTTATTTTCTTCTTCTCTTGTTTTTGTTCCATATTTTAAACTTCTGTATTATATTATAAGATTTGCGGTTTGCAGGATCGCCATATAAAGGAAAGTTTTATTTAGCTTTCTTATATTTTGTAATTATTTATTTATAATGGATCTTGGGATGGACATCTGTGTTGTCCAAGACATCTAAGGCCTATGAATTCCCTAATCTATAATGACCACAAGCATGTCATTATAGAGATCCTATTGTCTAGGCTGTATTCAGCCGGTTTGTCCTATTAGAGCGGGGCGCGCTTTCGTTTTGGCTTTATTCAGCCGGTTATCCGTATTATGTAGCTCGGAAAGCTATCTTACCTGTATTGTATAGCTCAGGGAAGCCGTTTAATGAAAGATGAGATTTGATATTAATCTGATTTAATTTTCCAATTTCAATCTTATTTATACAAAATCTTATGTAATAAATTTCTTATATTCTATATATAAATATTATATACAATTTAGTTTATATAATTAATTTTCTTATGTAATATGAAATAGTTTACTATATCCTAATATGATTGGTTGCCCAATCAAATTAATTATAATTTACAGTAATTCTTATTTTAAAATATAAATTTTTGGGTTCAAAAAATAATTAAAATTTTTATAAATTTAGTTTGATTTTATCGTTAGTGATAACAATATCACTACACTTATTTTGAAAAAAATATTTTTTTGCTTCTTTTGAGCCGGGAAGACCCTAACCGTAGTTGCCCACTCAAAATTTTTAGTCAGGTAATCTTTATTTCACCGGAGCTACTTATTTTGATAAACTCTTTTTTTTTGTGTATTTTGAGCCGGGAAGGCGCTAACCGTAGCTCCATACCCAAAATTTTTGGTCAGGTAATCTTTATTTCACCGGAGCTACATATTTTGAATAAAATTTTTGGTTGCATTTTATCAAAAGAATTTGGTATAAATGTAAAAGTAATAGTTTCAATTATTCAAACTTCGATTCGAACCTGCGTCCTTAGCATTGTTGGCGGATTGCAATGCTAAGGGCGCAGGTTCAAACCCCGAAGAAGACAAAATATAGAATTTAATAAAAATCTAATAAAAAAATTCTAATAAATAACCACTAATTTTTTGTGTACATTTTTCAAATTCGAGTCTTGATCGTATTTTGAGTATTCTTATTTTCATACAAGAAGTATTAACTTCAAATATAATGTCCGTCAATAAAATTATTTATGCCTTGTTTATAGCTACCACAGTAAAGTAATTTTTGGAGGAAGGTTCCGGAAACCTATTCACAGCTAATTTTATCTGAAAGTAAAAAATCAACTGCAAAAAATATAAAAAAAAAAAATTTCCGGGTAAAAGGTATCTGAAAAAAAAAATTCAGATAGGAAGGAAACGAAATGAAAAGAAACAACAAAATAATTTTGTGAAGTAATGAAATTTTTCAGATAGCAAAAAAAATTAAATTTTCTTAATTATTTGAATTATTTTTAAAAAATTCTTTTACGAAAAATAGATAAAATTAATATCTTCATTTTCAGTAAATTTGCTTAAATATAAATAGAATAATAACATAGAAAATCGGTTTTACGGTACAGGTAAATTAGCTATAAACAAGGCATTAACATACATTTATATAACTCATTGGGGAAATATGAAAGTTCGAAACATTTAGAAATTTTTTACTTAAAATTTTTTTAAAGAGACAGGTAATTTAATTTTTGTTTTTAGAATTAATTAAAATTTTTGGTTACATTTTATCTAAAGAATTTGATATAAATATAAAAATAATAGTTTCAATTATATATAGATTTCAATTATTCATATTAGATATTTTGCTCTCTTGTGCTTTAAATTTAAATATTTTCGACTACGGCATAAAGTAGAGTTTTATGTTGCTTAATGTTGTGTTTACAACATATTTAAAAAAAAAACTTAAAACGTTAAAATTTTTTTAAATTTATGTTCTTCACATTTTTCATTATATTTAACGTTCCATTTTTTCTTATAAAAAAACAATATAAACAACTAACTACGTTGGAATGCTTTGAGCACAGCTTCGAGCACACAGAAAGTATTTATTTCCGTTCTCGGGTATAATCGTTTTTTTTGGTATACCCCATAACTTTCTATAACTATAATTAGCAACCTGACATTTTTTTCAATTTTTTCAAGTTAATCGTTAGACTTTCATTTTACATTTATTTAATAGGCTGATATTTGACCTAAGTTTTTGTATTTCAGATTTTAAAAAAAAACTTTTTTTTGGGAGATATGACGATTCTTGTCGCAGAAGTCTTGGAAAAACAAAAAATGGGTTTTTTCATTTGAATGTACTCCCTCAATTTTGAACCGATTTGGTCACTCTATACCATTTTGGAAAGGTCTTCCAGACCACTTTAAAAAGCCGCTTTCGCAGGTTGAAATTTTTTAATGCCTTAGAATTTCTCCATACAAAAAAATGACCATTTTTAGCCATTTTCAAAAAAGCCATTTTCAAACTTCGGAGTCAAAAAGTACATATTTATACCTTTCCAAAGCCGCTTTCGCAGGTAAAATCGGTCCAGTACTTTCGGATTGGCGGCATTTTATATAAAACCAGTTTTGAAGTTTTTTGGTTCGATTTTTGCTCAGTTTTAGTGTTAATTTTACTGTATATTTTTTCGAGAACTGTTTTAAACAGACTCCCCTTCCATTTCACTTTCATAGACATTGTCATATATGCTTTGAAATTCTTTTTTTTAATGTTTCTTCCACATCAATTTCATTTTCTTTCCAGTTTTCTTTTCCAAACTTATAACCTAACCTTTTTGCTATTGTAATTTGTTTTTTCAGTATTTAATCCTATCTGATTTTACAATAATTTCTGAAAGGCATATGGAAAGTTCTATAAAATCGAGTATCTCCGAACAGGTGTAGTGCATACAGTACACTCTGTATCTATTTCCCCTTATTTTTACGATATTTAAAATTGAAACAATTATAAATTAAAAATGGTATGATCTTTATTTTTTTTGATACCTTTTCAATTTCTAGTAAATAAGAAATCAATAGAAATTATAGAAATTATGAAATTTGAATTATATAAAAGAATGTATAAAAAACTTATATAAAATTAATAAAATTTCAGTCTTATCAGAATCGTCAATTAATTCAGACATCCTCTTTGGGTTCTTTTTATAGAACCATTCGTTGTCTTAAATTCAAGACAAAAATTCTTTTTGAGTTCATTTATTTCATGAACTGTATTTTGTTTTCTCTAGGAGAAAAATACATATCAAAAATAAAAAGACACCACATGGCGATCCTGCCAAATTAAATAAAAAATTAAACACCTAAAAATAAAATAATTTTTTTTACATCAATGAATACAACAAAATTGACCGAATTAGAGGAATTTTGTAGAGCAAATTCGGACGCAGGACCTAAACCAAGGGTGATAATTGAAAGCTCAGAAAAACCAAAAAAAACAATAATTAGTTTAGAGCAATATAGAAATAGGGTAAAAATATTGCCCCCATCACCAAAAAAAAAAGAAATAAAAAAAAAAGGTGCCGGCAAACACAAACAAATAAACAAACAAATAGCAAACCTATTTCGACTGAGAGATTTACCAACCGCTTCCAGTCAATATAAAGCTCAGCTCAGCAAAAAAATTGAAGAACTGCGTCAAGCCCGTGTAAATCTAAAACCCAGGAAATAATATTTAAAATAACAAAAAAAAAAAAATAATGACAAAAAAATATATACCTGCATGTGTTTTTTTTTTATACATCATTCAAAACAAAAATTAAATTGTACAAAAAAAAATTTGAAATACGAAACACATAAATATTTTAAAATTATTATAAAAATAGAATCAAAAAAAAAATATGAGATTAAACTATGTTATGAGATTAAACTATGCAAAAATATAAGTAGTTAATTAATTAGTTAATTGTCAAAAAAAAAAAGAGCATTTTTTAAAAAATAAATGAATTTAAAATAAAAAAAAAAAATTTATTCAGAAATGATTCGCAAATAAAATTTTCTCTTATTGTAAATTTGCATTACACTTTTATTTTATTTCCAATTATGCAAAATGAATTAATCAAAACGATTAAAAGCCTTGAAAATTTATTTAAAAATTAAAAAAAAACACCGGAGAGAATTTACTCACCCCAAAATTTAGAATATAAAATCGAAACTTTTAAAACACTTAAAGAATTTTTCCTTCAAAATATCGACTTACTTACAGATAAAAATTTAGCAATTTCTTTAACAAACGAATTTTACATTTTACAAAAAAAAACTAGTTTTATTTTAAACAAAAAAAAATTAGGTACAGAAACAAAATATCTTTGCCATATAATACTTGAGGAGTTAATTTATAATTTAGACATGGCTGAATTCGACGCACATAAATGTGCAAAATTTTTGACTACCTTTGACAAAGATGATCATGAAAAGTTCATCAACCAGGTTCAATATTACCATGACACCTTATCTGCGGTGGGTAAGACTGCCTGTGTGCAATTTATTACAAAAACTCAATTACCAAAAGATGTCAGGTTTAAATTTGCTACTTTACCTGATATTAACAATCTGGAAGATTTAAAGCAAAACCTTAACGCTATTTTTAAACCAAAAAAATCCCCGCTTACTCTCCAATGCGAACTAGGTAAAAGTGAACAAGGTTCACAAACAGTACAAAATTTTTCCCTAAAATTAGAAAAAATAATATCTGAACTAAATGACATACAAATAAATGAAATTGGTGAAAATCATAAACCAACAATAATTAAAATTAATGAACAATTAGTGCTCAACTCGTTCCAAAATGGTTTAAATGAACCGATGAGAACTGCTGTTCTCGCCGCTTCACCAAGAACTTAATAGATGCCGTTCGCATTGCATCCAATGTAGAAATAAAACCATACAATGCACAAGTTATGACCTTTAATTCAGCTAATAAAAAAAAAGGAGGATTTCAAAATAAAAATTTTAATAATATTCGTAATAATAACAATAATAATTTTCGCAACAATAATTTTAGTAACAAAAATAACCGTCATTACCATCATTCACGCAATAACAACAACAATAATAGAAATAATGCTAACAATTTCAACAATAATAGTTATAATCATAATAACCGCAACAATAATAATCCTAACAATAATCATAACAATTTGCGACAAAACCCTACTAATAATAATAATCGTCGATTTGGTACTAACAATAATAACAATCAAAATAATTACCGTCGAAATCAAAATTTTAGAATTAATCATGTGCAAAATCAGGGAAACGAGGAAGATGTCCCCAACGAGCAAATTCGGCAGTTGAGGGACACGAACCAATATTAAATGAAAATAAAATTTTCGTTTTTAACAAATACTTAACAAATTATGTAACATTGTCGACAAGTACAACTACCGGCCCAAAAACCTTTCTAATTGACACAGGTGCCGATATTTCAATCATAAAATCAAACATTTTAGATAAAAATTTAAAATTAAATAATATTAGATGCAAAATATCTGGTGTAACAAACGAAGAAATTTTTTCCCTTGGAACAATTTACGCCAACCTTTTTCTTGAAAATGATTATATTGAACAGGAATTTCATGTTGTCACAAAATCTTTTCCTATACTCACTGACGGAATTCTTGGGCGCGACTTTTTAGTAAATAACCATTGCAATATTGATTATCAAACTTTTGCCATTTCAATTTTTAATAAAGATAACATGACAGTCCTGCCACTTATGACAAACTTACCAAAATTCGCTGAAATTAAAATACCCCCTAGAACACAGATAATACAATCATTTAATATCAAATTAAATGAAGATAGTGTTGTTTTGAACGAAAATATTGCAGAGGACGTTTTTATAGCTAATTGTATCATACCTTCCAAAGGTGTTGCACACATAAAAATTTTAAATGCAAGCGAAAATGAAATAGTTTTAAAAAATCTTCAACTTAGAACAGAACCAATTTCAAATTATCACATATTAAATATTAGAACCAATTATAATGTTGATCTGAAAAGAATAGAGCGTCTAAAAAAGGAATTAAAAATCGACATTCTTGATACAAAAGCAAAAAGGGATATATTAAAAATTTGTGAAAATTTTTGTGATGTTTTTCATTTAGAAGGTGACAATCTAACAGTCAACAATTTTTATAAACAGCATATCGCGTTAACAGACAAAAATCCTGTTTATATAAAAAACTACAGGCTTCCCCATTCTCAAATAAATGAAATTGAAGATCAAGTTAAAAACCTTCTAGATCAACGTATTGTTGAACCATCCATAAGCCCTTATAATTCTCCATTACTTATAGTGCCAAAAAAAAATACATCTAATGAAAAAAACTGGCGTTTAGTTGTTGATTACAGACAGCTTAATAAAAAAATTGTTGACGACAAATTCCCGCTAACCAGATTAGAAGATATATTAGACATCTTAGGCCGTTCAAAATGGTTTTCTACCTTAGACTTAGCCAGTTCGTTCCATCAAATTGCTTTAGATACCACTTCAAAACCTTTGACCGCCTTCTCAACTTCCAAAGGCCACTGGCAATTTAAAAGTTTGCCGTTTGGATTAAAAATTAGTACAAACAGCTTTCAAAGAATGCTTTCGATTTTTGCGAAAATATAAATTTGCGAAAATATAATCTAAAACTTAATCCCAAAAAATGTTCGTTTTTCCAATCCCAAGTAACATATTTAGGACATCTCATAACTAAAGATGGCGTAAAAACCGACCCAAAAAAATTTGAGGTAATAAAAAATTACCCAACTCCTAAAAATGTGGACGATATCCGCAAATTTACAGCTTTTTGTAATTATTATCGACGTTTTATACCTAATTTTGCTCAAATCGCTAAGCCACTCAACTCACTTTTAAAGAAAAATACTCCTTTTGTTTGGAATAAAGAATGTCAAAATGCCTTTTTACAAATGAAGAATAAGTTAATGAACCCACCAATTTTACAGTATCCAGATTTGACAAAACCATTTCTTATTACAACAGATGCTTCAAATACGGCGCTAGGTGCTGTTTTAAGCCAAGGTGAAATTGGTAAAGACTTGCCAATCGCCTATGCCAGTAGAACTCTTACAAAACATGAAATAAATAAGTCTATAGTAGAAAAAGAGCTATTAGGCATACATTGGGCCATAAATTTTTTCAGACCATACATATATGGCAGAAAATTCATCGCTATCACTGACCATAGAGCTTTAGTGAGTTTATTCTCACACAAGAATCCGTCTTCAAAGTTAACAAGAATGCGATTAGATTTGTCAGATTATAACTTTGACATTGTGTACAAACAAGGAAAAATGAACACAAATGCTGATGCACTTTCTAGAATAAATTTAGATTCCGATATGTTAAAAGCTATGATACCTACTACAAAAATTAACGTGATTACTGGGTCCAAAACTCGCAATATCCTACGAAATAATGCTGTATCAAAAACACTGCCAAAAACCTCGCAAAATGAGCCTGATCAACTCTATTGCTGGGAACCAACATCAATTTCGCAAATAAAAAATTTAAAAACATTAAAATTTTCAACAAATCCCGGAAACATATACACATTTAATAATTACGCGCGTAATAAAAACTATAAACTAAAAAACTTATCGTATAACAACGTAATAATACACAACAAAATTATAGAAATAGAGCTTAGCAAAAATCTGGATTACAACTTAGGTAATATTCTGGAGACGCTAACTCAGAAATTAACAAAGCTTCAAATATATAAAATTGCAATTGCAAATAATGACCTTATTTTTAATCATTTCAATATAAATGAATTTAAACATGCGCATAACAATATACAACAAATATTTAAAAATAAACTAGTTATTCTCATTTATAAACCTCCAATTCGAATTGAAAATGAAGCTGACAAAATTAAAATTGTAGAACAATTTCATAATTCACCTTATGCTGGTGGACATTCCGGCGTAAAAAGAACAATAAATAAAATAAAACAGCGTTATATTTGGAAAAACTTAAATAAACAAGTTAAGAATTATATTATACTCTTGTCTTAAATGTGCACAAAATAAACAAATACGACATACTAAAGAAAAAATGGTAATAACAAAGACACCAAATCAAAGCTTCGAAATAATTAGCATAGATACAGTGGGTCCTCTAGTACCAAGCAAAAACTTCAGATATATTCTAACCCTTCAGTGTGAATTAACAAAATTCATTGAAGCGACCCCCCTACCAGATAAAAAAGCAAACACAATCGCGAAAGCTCTGGTTGAAAACTTTATTTTTAAATACGGCTCGTTTAAAATACTAAAATCAGACTTAGGTACTGAACTTGTTAATGAAATAATGAAAGAAACATGTAAAATTTTTGACATAACTCATATGACATCAACTCCTTTTCATCATGAAACCTTGGGTTCAATAGAAAGAACGCATCGTGTTTTAAATGAGTACTTACTATCTTTCACGAATAATTCAGATTGGGACGAATGGATTCCCTATTACGTTTTTTCTTACAATATAACACCTCATACAGACACAGGACTAAGTCCACACGAACTAATTTTTGGTAGACTATGTTCTTTACCTACAGACATGACAAACGAAAATAAACCAGCTATACATAATTTAGATAAATATTCTACTGAACTTCGTTATAGATTACAACAAGCACAACAAAACGCAAAGAAATTGCTAGATATTGCAAAACTTAAACGTAAACAATATTTTGACAGAAATGCGAATCCAATAAATCTCAAAACTGGTGACTCAGTTTGGCTTAAAGCAGGCAACAGAAAAAAGGCTGACCCTCCATATAAGGGCCCTTTCACAATCATATCAACAAATTCTGTTAATTCGAAAATAAAAAGTGGAAATGAAATAAAAGAGATTCATAATAATAGGCTTAAATATTGCAAATCCTAAAAGATAAAATGTTATAATTAAATATATAAAAAAAAAATTTTTTTTAACAAAAATCAAATTTTAGTTAATAAAACCTAATGTACAATATTTTTATAATTATATATGCATATGTAAATAGTATTTCTAAGTTATTAAATTAGATAGCTATCTTCTCTCATAATTATACAAAAAAAAAAAAAAAAAAAACATCTCATATATTACTGAATTTATTGAATTTATTATACATAATTTAAAAAAAAAAATTATCTAAATTTTTTTTTCTCTCCAGCGGTGGAGATGTAGTGCATACAGTACACTCTGTATCTATTTCCCCTTATTTTTACGATATTTAAAATTGAAACAATTATAAATTAAAAATGGTATGATCTTTATTTTTTTTGATACCTTTTCAATTTCTAGTAAATAAGAAATCAATAGAAATTATAGAAATTATGAAATTTGAATTATATAAAAGAATGTATAAAAAACTTATATAAAATTAATAAAATTTCAGTCTTATCAGAATCGTCAATTAATTCAGACATCCTCTTTGGGTTCTTTTTATAGAACCATTCGTTGTCTTAAATTCAAGACAAAAATTCTTTTTGAGTTCATTTATTTCATGAACTGTATTTTGTTTTCTCTAGGAGAAAAATACATATCAAAAATAAAAAGACACCACACAGGGCTGGACTGTGAATGAATTTAGGACCGGGAAATTCATATCTTTGTAAAAAAAAATTTCTCACGCTTAAAAAAAATTAAAAGAAAACATTATAATTTTAGACAACATATTTTAGTACCGCCCACCAGGAAACTCCTTCTGGCTTGTTAGGCCAGTCCAGCTCTGTCTCCGAATCATTCAAAATCTTACTCACGAGTTGTTTTGAGTCGCTTTTACTTTTTTTAGTAGTAGATTTTTTTTTTTTTTTTTGCCCTTATTCCTCTAGGGAACATAGGGCGCGTACACAATTCCTCCATATCGTCCTATCTTGCGCTAGTGTCTCAATTTCTTCCCAATTTAGATCTGCTGATCTGATTTCTGCACCTACTGTTCTCTGCCATGTTGTATAAGGTCTTCCTCTCTTTCTTCGACCGTATGGGTTGTAGTGCAGGGCTTGACGTGTAATTGAGTCTTCCGGTCTTCTAAGTGTATGACCAATCCATCTCCATCTGCGTGATTTAATTTCTTGTTCGATGGGGATTGATTTTGTTAATTCCCATAGTTCGGTGTTGCGAATTCTGTTTGGCCAGAAGATTTTACATATTATTCTGAGACACTTATTCTGGAATACTTGTAACTTCTGTGTGTTGATTCTTGTTAGTCTCCATGTTTCGCACCCATACAGAAGAGTCGACTTCACGCTTGCACTGTATATTTCTAACTTTGTTCTGCGTGAAATTTGTGACGATTTCCATACCTTGAACAGCCTACCAAATGTTCTTCTTGCCGCTGTGATTCTGTTCTGAATATCCTTATCGGTTCCTCCAAATTCAGATATTATTGTTCCTAGGTATGTGAATTCCCTGACTTCTTCTATTGGTGTGCCTTTAAGTGTGATTGGATGATTGTTCTCATTATTTTTGTCTTGTTAGTGTTGATTTCTAACCCAACTTTACTTGCTACTTCAGATAGGGTGTTTATATTGTTTTGCATGTCTTCTTGGTTTCTACATATTAATGCTATGTCATCAGCATAGTCTAGATCACATAGATTTCTTGTCCCCCACGTTATACCTTCTATATGGTTTGCTACTTCTTCCATTACATTATCTAGTACAAGGTTGAACAGGGAGGGCGACATTATACATCCTTGTTTGACTCCAGATGTTATGATAAGTGGTTCGCTATATTGTCCATCGTGGAGTATCACATTTTCTGCATTGTTATAGAGTTCTTGTATTAACCTTATGTATTTTTCGTGTATGTTTCTTTTTCTTAAGGCATTCCATATAGCATTTCTACTGATTGTATCGAATGCCCTTCGGAAGTCGACAAATCCTATGTACACCGTTGATTGCATCTCTACTGATTTCTCTACTATGATTCTTAAGGTGTTGGTTTGATCACTGCATCCTCTGTTAGGTCTAAAGCCAGCTTGATTGTCGCGTAGATTATTCTCAATTTGATCTGATATTCTGTTCATTATTATTGTGGCCATGAGCTTGTTAATGGTATTTAGTAGTGTGATGCCTCTCCAGTTACTACATTGTGTTAGGTCACCTTTTTTTGGCAGTTTTATTATAACACCTTTCTGCCATTCTCGCGGGATGTGTTCGTTTGACCATGCTTCATTTATTATTGGCGTTATGATCTTGGCACTTTGTTCTGGGTTAATCTTTAGCAGTTCTGCTTGTATTCCATCTTCTCCTGCTGCTTTTTTGTTCTTGAGATTTTTGATGACTTTAGTTATTTCTTCTTCACTCGGTGCTGATATTTCTGTTTCAGTGCTGATACTTGTGGCTGTTATATTATCATGATCATGCTATGATTTGTCAGGTTTGTTTCGGCGAAGTACTCATGCCATCTGCGCAATTGTTGATTAGTGGTTGTTAGCATATTATTATCGGTGTCTTTTATTATGCTAGTACACTGTAAAAAAAAATGTGAAATTACACAAAACTTTACATAGCTTATTATGGAAATTCACAGTATATACTATGTAACATTTTTTTCATGGAAAATTACACAATCAGTCTTAATAATTTTACAAAATTTCCGAATATTTACAAACCTAAAAGAGTTTCTACACACATGTCTATTAAAATTACATGAAATCTGAACAAATAATATGTATTTTCACTACATGCTGAAAAATTTACCAGTAATATTTGGTGGTCTTACATTACATCTGTATTATAACGGATACAGTTTAAGGAAAAAGAGTTTTCACACATATTTCCACTAATATTGCATAGATTCTGGAATAATACATATCTATTTTTTAATAGCAAATGTCAAATTCCCTGATTTAGTTGTTCATAACAACATTACATTTGTACTTTTACAAAAAATCTGTATTTTGTACGGTTAGAGCGTATGCAAAAATAGTTTTTACACTAATGTCCATTAAAATTACCGGGATTCCGGAAAAATAATATGTATTTTTACAAAAGAAAGTTACATTTGCTAATGTTTATTTATTTATTTATTTATTTATTTATAGTTTAGCTCAAACTTTTTACATTGGAAAAATTTAAAATTAAACTAAAAAAAATACATAGTAAAATTTTTGAAAAATACATAGTAAAATTTTTGAAAAATACATAGTAAAATTTTTGAAATATAATTAACTTAAATACATACATATACATGTAATTACTAACCTAAAAGAATATGTTTGAGGTTTTGTTTTGTTACAGAAAAATCAATAAGTGTTTGTATTTGTTTCCTGTAGTGAGCATTCTGTTGATAGGTTCATTTTGTCCATAATTTGTTCTGTGGAATTTTACGGAAAAAAGCTCAACAGAGCGAAGACGAGGATCTGAACGAAATTGTATTCTTTGAAGAATGTAAGAAGAATCTATGTTTTCGTTAACTACTTGAGTTACGAAAATAACATCGCCTACTTCTCGTCTTTTTTTTAGGGACACTAATTTGATCAGTTT
The DNA here is from genome assembly GCA_964007475.1 of Hybos culiciformis. NCBI lineage: Eukaryota > Metazoa > Arthropoda > Insecta > Diptera > Hybotidae > Hybos > Hybos culiciformis. The sequence continues at coordinate 85,049 of CAXFZM010000520.1, forward strand.
TAATCTATTCTCGTAAGGTGGTAAAATTAAAGGATCAGACCAGGGAAGATGCCGAAGAGCGAATCTTAAAAATTTCTTTTGGATTGATTCAATGCGGTCAATGTGAATGTTGTAATAAGGTGACCACACTTGGCTGGCGTATTCAATATTTGGGCGCACGATAGTAGTATAGAGTGCTTTAAGAATGTACGGGTCGTTAAATTCGCGGGACCACCTTTTTATGAAACCTAGCATGGAGTTAGTCTTATTTACAATATTATCATAGTGTGACGTAAAAGACAATTTCTCGTCAAAACAGACCCCTAAGTCCTTGAAGAAAGTAGCTTTGTTAAGTACTTCATGATGACTTCCCTGGGGTACTCCAGAGTTGGCCTCATAAGCAGATGAAACTGATGATCGAAATATAACTCTGTATGTTCGTCCTTTTAAATAAGAGCCCACCCAATTGATAAAATACTCAGGAAAATTTAGCTTTTTAAGTTTGAACAAGATAACATCATGGGGCAATAAATCAAAAGCTTTACTAAGATCGGTGTAAATAACGTCGGTTTTGGATCGGGATTCCATAGATTCTATGATAGAAGAGGTTGTTTCAACAAGATTAGTGACGGTTGATTTCTTTTTCATAAATCCGTGTTGATTAGGAATAAGAAACGTTGTGCATTGATTATAAATCGAATCATAAACTAAAAGCTCAAAGAGTTTAGGAATAGCAGAGAGGTTCGCAATAGGACGGTAGTTTTTTATATCTTGTTTTGGACCTTTTTTATGGACAGGCTTTATAAAGGCAGTCTTCCAAAAAGAAGGAAAAACTTTCGACGTAAGGGAAAGATTAAAGAGAGATGAAATGGGTGAAGCAAGAGACTCAGAACAATTTTTCAAAATTATCTCTGGCACTCCATCTGGACCTGGTCTCGAATTGGTATTAAGTTTTTTTAAATGTTTCTGTACAAGACAAGTATCGAAATAAACATCTAAAGGCAATTCTTGGGCCGTCTCATTCATGTGGGTAAAATCAGTTTCGCAGACAGAAAAAGTTGAACTAGAGTATGAACTTGAAAAATGAGTTTTGAAAAAATTATATTCAAGAAAGGTAGGGAACTGATCGCATTTTCTTTTAGAATTAACAAATTTCCAAAATGTCTTCGGATGATCTTTAATTTTAGTTGAAATGTCAATTAAGTAGTCATTATATTTTTGGTCAGTAGTGGTTTTAAATTCTTCGAAAATACTGACAAAGACTACATAGTCGTTATTATTTTTTGTTTTATTATAAGTCCTCCACGCTTTGTTTTTGAAGTTTATACTTCTTTAGCGGCGTTGGAAAAAATTTGGTAGAGGGTAAAAATCCATTTTCATATAGAATTTTTCTGAGAATCGTCATCATTTTTCTGAGAATCGTCCGTCATCATTTTTCAAATATTAAAAAAAAAAACAAACCATAATTGGGTTCGAACCTGGCACCTTCAGACTTATTAGTCTGGTGTTCTATCCACTAAGCCATGCGGCCATATAATTTTTGCTTTCTAAAATCATATAAAGAGTCTTCTAAATAATATAAAAATTCAAGTTATTTAAGGTTCATGAATACGGTTAGTTCTTTAAGTTTCATGACTACGGTTAGTGGAATGAAATAAACGGGTTCATGAATACGATTAGTGGAATGAAATAAGAGAGAAATTTTTAAAATAAATTCCAGGGATTTTAATTATTAAAGAAGACAAGTGTTCTTTTATGTTATTTTAGAAAGCTGAAATCATAAGGGCAATATGGCTGAGTGGATAGAATATCGGATTACAATTCTGAAGGTGCCAAGTTCGATCCCCCGATACTGAGAATTTTATGAAAATTTTTTTTTTTTTAATTTTTTTAACATAATAATGTAGTTACGCCAAATACAAAATACCAAAGAGGGAGAGATAATAAATTGGTCAATTAATTTTTGCAGATTGATCTAATTAATTTCCGTAAAGCGTCATAATTTTTAAAGTTAAAATTTTTCTCTTAATTTAAGTATCTGTACTTCGTTTTGGTAAAAAAAAAAAACACACGAAGCAGTCATAGAACTGCCTACAGAAGTTTATACTTAAGATTTAAACTATGAAATAACAGTGGCTAGAAAAAATGGGCTTCTTTTGGACTTGGACTGATTTTTATTTTAATTTACATTTTGTACTGAGCAGCCCATCATTTGTAGCCACTGTTATTCATAGTTTTTAAATCTTTTTTCATAATAATTAGTTTTTTTGAGATATTTAAACAAACCAAAATGTTTTTATCAGCCACTAATTTATGATTTTTTATACATATTCTATTTTTGAAGCAAAACACAGAGCTAAGTAAAATTGTAGCAAATTTGGTACAGATCTTGGTGGTAGTAGCAAATAATCGAATGCAAATTAGGCGCTCTTTGATTTTTTATTTTAATTTATATAAATGGAAAAAACTTTTAATTAATAAATAGTGTTTTATAATTTTATAATACATATTATAAAATTAAAATGTAGCTAAAAACTTATTTGAGAACTTAGTTGAAAACTGTATAATTTCATATATGAATTAATGCAATTGAATATTGCTATAAAATGGATGTAAAAAATATTGGAAACGTTGACAGATGCATAAATTTAAGTACCGAGATGCTATTTCTTTTTAAAAATTTAATTGTGAAAAAAAAAACTATCCTATTCAGAAATCAGTTTTTTAATAGCGAGTTGAATGAACTATTTTTCAATATTGTGGGCAGCGTTCTGCAATATTCACAGCTTTTTCGTGCAATCTTATTTTCACAATAGAATTAACATAATCTTGTGATCATTCATAAAAAATTTAGACACCGGATAATAGGTATATTACTAAAGTCCCAAATAATTTTCAAACATGTTTTACCACTTACTATGACAAGACAGTTATATGTATATATGTATTTAAACAAGCATTTGTTAATCCTGTTGTAGTTAATAAGATAATAAACGCTAAAAAAAGTACGAATTTCCCGGGAGAAAAATAAGTAAGAAAAGTGATCACATTTCATTTCATGTTTCATGTTTTTGTTTTATTTTTTTTACAGAGATCATGTAACCACTAAAGTTATAAACATTATATCCTATAAAACAAATTTATAATATTGGACGCACTAAACTCGTTACAAATAATTTTATTAAAGCCTTGAGAAACAACATAGGTATATTTTGGCATTGATAGTATAGATATCGATCAAGTAATTTATCATTATAGGTTTTCCCGGCTCAAAATAAGCAAAAAAAAAAATTTTCAAAATAGGTAGCTCTGGTGAAATAAAGATTACCAGACCAAAAATTTTGGGTAGGAATTCATAATTATCGTACACTTTTTTAATTTCAAATATATGTATATATAGGGCCCAATATTACAAGCAAAAAAATTACATATTCTACCAATAAAAAAATTATGTTCAAAAAAATTAAAAATTATTATGTTCAAAAAAATTAAAAAAAAAAATGTATTCATTGGGGGGAATCGAACCTGACACCTTCACTCTTATACTCCGATGTTCTAGCCTCCAAGCCATATAGCCCATATGATTTTGGATTTCTAAAATATAATAAAAAAATTCTAATAAACCATTCATTTTTTTTTTTTTTATTTATTTGGAACAAGAAAAACTATTAATTTTCTCCATCTGTCAGTTCCAATAAATTTTAGGGACGTGGGGGAGTAAGGGGACCCCCGCTCGCCCTCGTCTTTTAGGTCATACCAGTACCCACTAACAAAAAAACAATTTTTGTCTTATTACTTGTAGAAATCATTTTATTATGTAAAAAAAATTTCAAATATTAAAAAAAAAAACAAATCATAATTGGGTTCGAACCTGGCACCTTCAGACTTTTTTTTTTCAAAAATTAAATATTTTAAAATAATTATAATTTCTTGATATATTTAGAAAAATAATAATTCCACACAATGTTACACTTTGTTGCTCAAATAAATATTAGTTTTTGGTCAGTTTTATCAAAATAACCAACTTATCAATGTCATTGAAGGAAAACTGGATGATTTAATAATAAAGTCATTGAAATATAAGTAAAATAAATATGTGGAAAAAAAATTTATTATTTTGCATTTGCCCACATCTTAAATTTTTACACAAAATTTATACTTAGATTTTAAAATTGTTTTTAAGAAAATCTATATTCAAATAAGGAAATTTGAAATATAAGTTTTGTGTATTAATGCAATTATTTTATTAAAGCCATATGTAATATCAATATTTTTTAGTAAGTACCTAATTATAGGCGCAATGCCAATGTCAAAAAATTTTTTTAAAATAAAATTTAATTTTTAATACTATTAAGATTAAAAAAATGTTCAAAAATCATAATTTTATTATAATTTATAATGTTAAATACGGTGTAAATATTTTTTTAATTAATTATTAGCTAATAATTCCAAAATCATAACGAATAATGAATTAAATATTAAAGTTGGACGGAAAAATTGGACGGAAATTTGTTTTATAGGATATAATGTTTATAACTTTAGTAGTTACATGATCTCTGTAAAAAAAATAAAACAAAAACATGAAACATGAAATGAAATGTGATCACTTTTCTTACTTATTTTTATCCCGGGAAATTCGTACTTTTTTTAGCGTTTATTATCTTATTAACTACAACAGGATTAACAAATGCTTGTTTAAATACATATATACATATAACTGTCTTGTCATAGTAAGTGGTAAAACATGTTTGAAAATTAGTTGGGACTTTAGTGATATACCTATTATCCGGTGTCTAAATTTTTTATGAATGATCACAAGATTATGTTAATTCTATTGTGAAAATAAGACAATATTGAAAAATAGTTCATTCAACTCGCTATTAAAAAACTGATTTCTGAATAGGATAGTTTTTTTTTCACAATTAAATTTTTAAAAAGAAATAGCATCTCGATACTTAAATTTATGCATCTGTCAACGTTTCCAATATTTTTTACATCCATTTTATAGCAATATTCAATTGCATTAATTCATATATGAAGTTATACAGTTTTCAACTAAGTTCTCAAATAAGTTTTTAGCTACATTTTAATTTTATAATATGTATTATAAAATTATAAAACACTATTTATTAATTAAAAGTTTTTTCCATTTATATAAATTAAAATAAAAAAATCAAAGATCGCCTAATTTGCAAATTTTTTTGAACCAAATTTTCTACAATTTTACTTAGCTCTGTGTTTTGCTTCAAAAATAGAATATGTATAAAAAATGATAAATTAGTGGCTGATAAAAACATTTTGGTTTGTTTAAATATCTCAAAAAAACTAATTATTATGAAAAAAATTTAAAAACTATGAATAACAGTGGCTACAAATGATGGGCTGCTCAGTACAAAATGTAAATTAAAATAAATCAGTCCAAAAGCAGTCCATTATTTGTAGCCACTGTTATTTCATAGTTTAAATCTTAAGTATAAACTTCTGTAGGCAGTTCTATGACTGCTTCGTGTGTTTTTTTATTTCTAAGTCGTTTTAAGTCCGAATCAAACCAGATAGGGTTTGTGCGTGACCCTTTGTCAATAGTAACGGGAACATACTGTTTAAAACCTCGATAAACAATATCATAAAACTTACTAATAATATCGTCAATATCTACATTTTTAAATAATGTAGAAAAGTCATAAGAGCTAAAAAAATCATTCAAACCTACGAAATTTGCTCTGCTGAAATTATAGCAATACGTTTTAGCTGCGTCAGGTTCTGGGGACGAATTTATACAAATAGTGAAGCAAATAGGCGGATGATAACAATCAATGTTAACGAGAGGTGTTACAATATCACGAAGAAGAACATTATTCCAGTCAGATGTATATACTAAGTCAAGTTGTCTTGAAAGAGAATTGGTAACGTTTGAAATTTGTTGTAGTGAATGGCAATTAAGGGTATCTACAAAAGTACTATCAATTTCATGCACTACATTCTCAGCAACTTGGAAAGGTTCTTCATCATGTGTTGTCCATTTTATGTCTGGTAAATTAAAATCGCCACATAAAATAACTCCATCCGTTGGGTCAAGAAGAGAGGTTATGTACTCAATTGCATTTAGGATGTCAATATAGATGTCTATCTTAGAATTGGGGGGAATGTAGCAACAGAACACAAAGGTATTTTTAGTTGTATATTCAATTTTTACACAAATAATTTCTAAGTGGTCAGTTTGGGAAGAGGTATTTCTGAAGAGTGGAAGGTGTTTCGTACTGCGACAAGTACACCTCCACCCTTAGTTGTGAAATGTTCATTCGTCGAAGATAAAGGGTTCTGAATATTGTATCTATCCTTTCTATAAGTAACATAAGAGTGGTTGAAAAGTTCCAAATCATTTATTGAGTTGCACAACCAAGTTTCAGATAACGTATAGATATCATAGTCTAGGATCGTAGAGTTAATTAAAACTTCTTTTGTTTTTGTACGTAATCCTCTCACATTTTGATAGTAAAATGAAATTTCTAGGGGAGATAATTCAGAGGATTTTGAAGTTGTAACAATCAACAAATTATTTTGAATAGGGTAAGACACGAAAAAACTTATCATTATTTTCTCTCACTCTCTGGAGAAAAACCGTTCTATTAGAGCAAATATGTGAAAAGCAAATGATTTGAGGTCCGATGAGACATTTTGGGATGTTAGACCATTTGCCTCATGAAATCGGTCGTAAATGTTTCTAAGACTTCGCACATCAGTTGGTAAACCTGCCTGCTGAATAAGAACTTTAAGATGTGTATTTGTCATTCCATCAATACACACTGTGTCTGGTTTATCATGAAGATAGGCCAAATAAGTTCTTATGTTACGTAGAAGTTGTACATCTCTTAATCGACCCAAGATGTACCTTCTATTCTCGTCAAGGCAGGTATTCGTAGATAGCTTCACAGTTGGGGGAAAAAGGGGATCAATAAATTTAGGAGAAACAGGAATATTAGGTAAGGGATCCGAAATAGTCTTAGATAAAGGGGCTGAAATAGAGGAATCTAATTCGGAGGAATATGTCATTGAAGGAAGTGTTAAGTTAGATGGGGATGAATTTTTAATGACATTAGTGGAGGAGGGGGTAGAATTTTTGGAGATGCTAAGTTTAAATTTTTTGGACAAAAATTTTTGTAATTTGTGTTTTTAGTGTGACCAGTTGTGTAATTTGTGTTCTGAATTGTCTGTGAAATATTATTCTCAGAATTAAACTTCACACTAATATTTTTCCATCTGGTAACTATCATATTATTCCACTTGGAGCGATGCTGACTATTAAGTAATGTCACTGCAGCATGGACAGGTACTTCAATTTTGAAATTAGAGAAGGTTCTATTTTTTAGATTAATTTTAGGATATAATTTTATACAGTTTACTTTTGCTTCAAATTTCTTTTTAATGAAGTCAGAAAGCCATTTCGAGTCAGCTGAAATTGGGGCCCCTTTAAGATGAAGAAGTGTCTGTGCTTTTAAGGTTCCAGCTTAAGTTAAAAGAATTTTACATCAATATCCACTAACATTACATGTATTCTAGAAAAATAATATGTATTTTGATCAAGGCAAATTGGAAGATTTTGTTGCTCCAAATTATGTTGTATGTTGTAGTTTTACATTTAATTTGTATTCTTACACTAACAGCTGAAGTAACGACAGTTCTTAAAAAAATTGCTGTTGAATTTAATTGTGCAGTATAAAAAAAAAACGCACGTTTTTACAAGAAGCAGTAGAATTTATTTGTTTACTTGTTTAAAATTATGTAGCATTTTGAACTATTTGTTTAAATATGTATTATTGCTATAACAGCTTAAGCAATAAGAGATTTTACATAAATTTATATTAAAATCACATTGATTATGGAAAAATAATAAATATTTTCACTGGAAGCTGTTAAATTTATTACATTGTATTTTATAGTTCTACATTGAATCTGTATTTTTCTGGCTTCTGATGAAGTAACGAGAAATTTAACTTAAATTTCTATTAAAGTAACGTGGATATTGGAAAATTAATATGTTTTTTTACTAAATAAAAAATTAACTTTTTGTTTTTTTACTAGAAAAAAATCAACCTTGTGTATTATTTTGTAGTTTCACATTAAATCTGTTATTTTACAGTTATCGCTGAAGCAACGAGAGTTTTTACATAACTTTATATTAAAATCACGTGCATTATGGAAAATTAATATAATAAAATTAAATTAATATAACTGAAATTACATGGAGATTGGGAAAAAAAATTTTTTTTTCACTACAAATAGTTAAGCTTGCTGATTTGACTGCTCGAAATTACGTTTTATGCCTTTATTTTACATTAAATATGTATTTTTACAGTTACAGTTAGAGCAAAAGAAATGTTTACAAATATTTTTATTAAAATAACAAGGATTCCGGAAAATAAATTTGTTTTTTTTTTAACAACAAAAAGGTCAATTCGGTTTTCTACTCAAAATTCTGGGGCCAGATTCTATAACTATGTTGTTCAAAAAAATGTTGCTCGAGCGACATTAATTTTAAGTTTTGCTTTCTGTAACAAAAAAAATGTTGTTCGAACAACATTTTTTAAGCGACATATAATTTGATGTTGTTTTCGGTTTTTTGGTATAGAAATTAAATTTTTTTTTGGTGAATTTAGACATTTGAAAAAAAAATCGTTTTAATTTAAAAAGAAAAAATTAAAAATATTAAAAAAAATTAATAAAATGGTTAAGTGGATTAATTTTTTTATTATGGACGAGTCCGAGATTGAAAATTCAAAAAAAAATAAAAAAGTTGAGAGAATAATGCGACGACATCTGAGGGACATTTCAGACCCTTTCTCTGTTCCCGGTACTTAATTTTTGCAACAATTTTAAATTATGAATTAAAATTAAATAAATAAATGTTTCCAGTTTTATACAAAGATTATTTCGATTATCGAAACATGACTTCACTTTGCCTTACAAAATATGTTAATTTAACATATTTTTACACGTTTGGAATATTCTTAATTTATTTTCATTTTCAATTTTTCCTCCATAAAAAATTTGTTGAACTCACATACTTTGTATCAAACCTTATGCACATAATATAATTGCATACTCTCTCTCTTTATTTTCGTTATTGAAATGCAATTACCGCAAATACAAATATTCACTTTTTGTAAAATGCGTCAGTATTTTACGATAAAAACTTCTTTAAAAAGATATTTCGGAAAATAAAGATAAAATTAAAATATCCAATTAAAATATAGTTTTTCATTTTTAACAATAAAATTAAAGTTAACAAATTTCTTATAAATCGATGCCGAATCGAAAATATTGAAAATATTTATTTTTATCAAAATTTTGTAGTTAACCTTTATTACACGAGAAGCGCTACCTAACACTGCCTTCAATTTTTTTCTTTTTGACATCAATTTGATAGATATTTGAAGTAAATTATGTTATAGTTGCCGCATTTCAATTTTTTTTTTCTTAGTCGAGACTTATAGAAAACAACATTTATTTTGAAAACAACATTGCTTATAGAAAGTAAAATTTTTGTAACAACACAAAAATGTTGTTTTCAAAATGTGTTCATGTGTTGTCTTGAACAACATAGTTATAGAATTTGGCCCCTGTTTTATATAGTTTTGCATAAAATCTGTATTTTAAAATTTAAGTAAAAATAGTTTTTATACAAAAATGTATTAAAATTACATGGATTTTGGAAAAGTAATATGCATTTTTACTAGATAAACTGAAATGTTGCTCAAAATTAAGTTATATTTTGCAATTTTACATTAGATCTGTATTTTTGTATTTACAGCTGAAGTAACGAAAGTTTTTAAATACATTTTTTATTAAACTTATATGCGCTATGTAAAATTAGAAGACACAAAATTTGTTGGTTTACTTGTTCGAAATATTTATATTTTGTATAGAAATAAAATAAAATCATATATGTACGTATCCATAAATAGAATAAGACGCCCGCTTTCAACAATTTTGATTAAGAAGACTTTCGGATAATTTTTTTCACAGTCGATCTCCATCCATATACAAATATACATCGAAATTTTGTTTCAGTACCCAATCCTCAAAGAATATAAAATTTAAATTTACATTAAATTTGTATTAAAAATAAAATACATGATGTGTGTCTTTCGGTTTGTGTGTTATCTAAAAATTTAAAAACTACTTTCACACGATGAGTATATCGACAGTTGATGCGTACAATTTACAATAAAACAATTTTTTTATTAATTTATGAAAGAAATAGTGGAAAATTTGACATGCGTTTTACTTTTTTATCTGAAAAATCTCCTTTTTCTTTAACTATGTTATGTGAATACTGTGAGTAAAGAACTGAATAAGAGTAAAAATATGCTTTTACAAAGTAATAAACGTGTAACAAGCAAGCCTTTTTGAAATTACAACATTTGGAAACATTAATGTAAAAATTTATGAGATTTTATGAGTTTTTATATATGTTCTGGAAAGGTTTTTAGAATCTAATTAAAAAAATTAAAACAACTTTTTAGGGGATTCGAAACCACAAAAAAAATTTTATTCATTTTTTTTGAATCCCACCACTGCTTCAATCGACATCTATTAACATATTCATATCAATTTTTAATTAAATCTATTTTCAATCCCCAGCCGTAATCTTGGGCACAGTTCGAAATCTTTTTTTTGGGCTCTTCTTATTGTCGTTTATCTACTCTGATACTAATTTTCTTCTAAATTTTCTTCTTTATCTACTCTGATACTAATTTTCTTCTAAAAATTTCAAATTGCCTTTTTATATAAAAATTATTTAGACCTTTGACCGGTTAGGAGCTTTTTTGGCTTGACTGAAAAGAAGAATATTTATTTATTTCATAGTTATAAGCATTTTAATGTGGGACAGACGGCCGGAATGACGAAGAGACAGACAGAAAATGAAAAAATATATTCCTTTTTTTTAATTTTTTTACATTAGATCTGAATTTTTGTATAAATTTCACTCACTCCACTCACACTCAGATCCTCCAAGTCGGAATTCTGCAGTCAGACAATTTAAACCATCAGTTTTAATGGATTTGTAGTCGATGTGGATAGATAGATATAAATGTCGATTAAAGGATTCGAACAGGTTGATGTGGATTTTAATGGAATTTGGTATTTGTTTAGAGAACAATTTATAAATATTAAAAACAATTCGGACTAACAATCAAATTCAAGTTCTAAAAAGGTATATTTTTAGTAAAAATACGAATTATTTTCCGGAATATATGTAATTTTACACTCAACATACGTAAAAAGTAAATTTTTGTTTTTAGCTGTAACTGAAACAAATATAGATTTAATGTAAAACTACATATAAAACTTGATTTTTTGATTTTGTCTAGCAACCCATTTATTAGATTTTAAATAATCCCGTTAGGTTAGTTTTTTTTTAATTCTTAGAACTTTGCGAAAAATGGGAGTAAGAAGAAAGTAAAAATACAGATTTAATGTAAAAATACATATAAAACGTTATTTTGAGCCCTATAACACTTTAAATTATGTACAATTGTACATATTAATCTTTCAGAATTTTTGTAATTTTAAAATAAATATACGTAAACATTGTTTGCTTCGGCCGCATCGATAAAAATTTATATTTAATGTGAAACTACAGCATAAAAAGTAATTTTGAGCAAATAAATATTCGATTTAAATGTAAAACTACACATAAAAAGTGATTTTAAGCAACAAAACAACTCATATTTATTCTCTCTAGTAAAAACACAAATTATTTTTCCAAAATCATTTTAATTTTAATAGAAATTAACCTGAAAATTCAGATTTATTGTAAAAAAACGAAAAAACGGAACATATTTTTTCATTTTCTGCCTGTCTCTTCTTCAGTCCGACCGTCTGTCCCACACTAAAATGCTTATAACTATGAAAAACATAAATCTTCTTTCTTTCAGTCAAGCCAAAGAAGCTCTTAACCTGCCAAGGGCCTAAATAATTTTCATATAAAATTTGAAGCAATTTGAAATTTTTAAAAAATTTAAATAAATTTAGAAGAAAATTAGTATCACGTATCAGAGTAGATAAATGTCAATTAGAAGAGCATAAAAAAGTGATTCCGAACTATGCCCAAGGATTAGGGCTGGGGATTACAATTATATATAACTAAAAATTGATATATACATGTTAATAAGTGTCGATTGAAGCCTCCGATTGTGCGCCAAAGATCAGGACTGGGTACTGAAGGAAAATTTCGATGTATATTTATTTGTATATGAATGGAGATCAACTATGATAAAATGTATACAAAAATCTTTTAAATCAAAATTGTTGAAGGCGGGCGCCTTATTTCATTTATGGTATAAGTATATGATTTTATTTTATTTGTATACAAAATACAAATATTTCGAACAAATAAATCAAATTTATTCCCTAGGACTAGAGAGAATAAAGATGGCTTGTTTTGTTGCTTAAAATCACGTTTTATGTGTAGTTTTACATTCAAATCGAATATTTATTTGCTAAAAATTACTTTTTTATTGTAGTTTTACATTAAGCTGAATATTTAGTATTTTTACGCATATTTCTATTGAAATTAAAAAGATTCTGAAAAATTAATATGTACAATTGTACATAATTTAAAGTATTAGGGCAGAAAATAAAATTGTATATGTATTTTTACATTAAATCTGTATTTTGACTTTCATCTTACTCCCATTTTTCGCGAAGTTCTAAGAATTAAAAAAAAAACTAACGGGATTTTTTAAAATCTAATAAATGCGTTGCTAGGCAAAATCAAAAAATCGCGTTTTATCTGTAGTTTTTTTTACATTAAATCTATATTTGTTTCAGTTACAGCTAAAAACAAAAATTTACTTTTTACGTATGTTGAGTGTAAAATTACATATATTCCGGAAAATAATTCGTATTTTTACTAAAAATATACTTTTTTAGATCTTGAATTTAATTGTTTGTCCTAATTGTTTTTAATATTTATAAATTGTTCTCTAAACAAATACCAAATTCCATTAAAATCCACGTCAACCTGTTCGAATCCTTTAATCGACATTTATATCTATCTATCCACATCGACTACTAATCCATTAAAACTGATGGTTGAAATTGTCTGACTCCAGAATTCGGACTTGGAGGATCTGAGTGTGAGAGCAGTGAAAAGAACGAGATTACGCATATTTTGTTATTCGTTTGCTTGAAATCCGTTTGGTATTTTAATAATTATAGGCACGGAGACTAATAGACGCATAAATCGAAAATTTATTTTTGATGGTGATTACTGGTTGGGTTGCACATAGAATGTGTATTTTAAAATTTAAGTAAAAATGGTCTTTGTACAAATAGATATTAAAATTAAATGGATTTTGTAAAAGCAATTCGCTGTTTACTATTAAACTGAAATGAAATGCTCAAAATTTTGCACTTTAATATTTAATCTGTATTTTTTTACTGAAGTAACGAGAGTTTTTACATAAATTTTTATTAAAATTACATGCACTGTGCAATGCGAATTTTTAGTAGAAGAAATAAAATTTGTTGATTTATTTGTTCGAAATATTTGTATTTTGTATACAAATAAAATAAAATCATATAAGTATACCATAAATGAAATAAGGCGCCCGCCTTCAACAATTTTGATTTAAAAGATTTTTGGATACATTTTTTCATAGTCGATCTCCATTCATATGCAAATATACATCGCAATTTTCCTTCAGTACCCAGTCCTGATCCTTGGCGCACAATCGGAGGCTTCAGTCGACACCTATTAAAATATACATATACATATATATATATATATATATATATATATATATATCAGTGGCGAGCGGTCTAAGGTGCTCCAGGTGCAGAGCACACTCTCTTAAGAAATACCTTATCAAAATAAAATTATAAAAAAAATTATACTTAGCTAGAGTTTTTAAATCAATATGTTTTTTTTTTCAATACATACTGGCAAACAAAAGTACTCTGAATATTCAAAAATCGCGTTAGAATCTAAAAAAAGTAAAAACTAAAAATTTACCATTATCGCACCGCAATTTTAGTTATAACAAATTTTTTGGTGCTAATCAGGTGCTA
>CAXFZM010000521.1:0-7500 GCA_964007475.1 Hybos culiciformis
AGCACCCAACAGTTCATATTTTTTGAGAAAATGTTGTCGGAGTTGTTTTCTTCTTACAACACTAATGCGAATATGATTGAAATAAAGTCGAGAGTAAATGAACCAAAGAATGAACGTTATAACAACAGTGGCTGGCGCTGCAAATGTAAACCAACTCGCATAATCCACTGGATCACGATTCTCGTATTGTCTAACGTGTGTGGGGAGGGGTGAGGGGGCCATTATACAAATATATAAACCAGCACATCATTAACACCATGCATGCATCCAGGGTTCAGGGATGGGGAATAAAGAATAAAATAAGAAAAAATAAATAAAGCAAAAAACAGAGATAAAAGAGGCATTAGTGAAACAGAAACAGAAACAAACAAACAGAAAAAACAAACAAACAAAAGCACATACTTCTCTAGAATATCCTTGAGAATTAAATTCGGTCCATTTGCAGTGAGTGTACTGACCGAACCGATTGTGGCCGAATATGCAACACACAAACAAAACAATTTACGAATTTGCAAACGCTCTTGTTCACTGAATCGATCCAACATTTCTATTTCACCATCACCAACCCCATCATTTTCATATGGTGGTGGTTGAATTGTTGTTACAATAGTGGTGTTGGTGATGCTGGGAATGATTGCATTCTGGTCTTTGTACAGTGTGGTCATACGGATAGCGTGCCCCTTACCCCGGCTCTGGTCCGACAGAATAGATTCACTTCGATCCACTTTATTGGTCATCGATAGTGTCCGATGATTAGTAAAACTGACCGTGTGTCGTCGCTCCCCCTCACCAGATTGTTTGAATAAATGTACGAATATTTCATCAGCAATAGGTAGCATCATAGCCACTGTAGCAGTGGACACAATCCACATAGAGAAGAACATAGTGGTGAGCATGAAACACAAAAGAATAGCATTGAAGTGGACAGGCACATGCATCAGTACTCGTAGTGCAATTCGTTGATGAAGTCCACTCTTCTCCACAGCCAATGCTATGGCCAAACATCCAAGAAATAGCATGTTACTACCACGTAAGTAGGCCACACATGCTTGCTCGGTACTGGACAGTGCCAACAACGGCAGTAGAACTATGGGCAACATGGATGTAATGGCCAGTGGGATGGGTGCCGTAGTCCAGAAGATGGACATGAGTAGAACAACATATGCACATCTCCATTCGGGACTCGAATCGCCATAGACCATTGGGAACAATGCCAATGGAGCTACGACCAAACTTGCATTGGGCACTAGTGATAATGCGTACTGCAATTTGCTCACTACTGCTTGCACTGTAATCAATTCACAATTTATTAATTCATTAATTAATCATTAATTATTACACAATTCATTTGTTCTACTTACGCTTCATGTTTGTGTTGCTGTTGTTTTTGTTGTTGTTTAAAATTCGGCTTTTGTTCAAAATTGAATATTAAACTTTTGGTTTGGTTGCAATTTTTCGTAGAAAAATAAAATAAAATTGAAAAAAGCTCGCGAGAATAAATAAAAAATTAAACAAGATTTTTGCTGTTTTTTATTTTTAATGTTTCACAAATAAAACGAAGAATAAAAGTGACTAATTGAACTACCCAAAATGAACGAGATGCTTAGCCAGATACTGATGGCCATTTTTATATACACACCAGCTGTTTCGAGCCCGAAATCGAGAAAATTGAGACGATGTAAATTGAGAATGCAAAAAAACGAACAAAAAAATGAAATAGACAACGAGCAATAATGTATAATGACAATAAAGCAGGGAATAATGAGAAAAATGTGTAAAAAAAGAGAAAGTAATGAAACCGAAAAGAAAGTGAATGATGATAACCGAAACATCAATGAGATCCGAAGTGATGAGAGCTTGTGGTGCGCGTGATAAACACTCCAGACTTGCCTGGGCTCACACTGATGTGCCACCAAGATGGACAATATTCGATCGAGTTGGTGGTCCGTGGTGGTGGTCTGTGTTGGTGTTTCGTGTTTATACTGGTGCATTATCCACACCACCAGCATCACCAACACTACCGCCATTATCGGCTAATGTCGCAATCAAACTTTATCTTCTTATTTCTCTTATCCTCTTGTACTTTTCTATGTGTGATGTTAATGTTTGATTCATCCGAAATTAGAAGTGAAATGCGAACCAGAGTGTGGTGGTGGTGGTGGTGTGGGAGTCAATGTGACCATCATCCTCTTCTATTCTATCCACTTATCTGATGTGCGTAGTTGTAGGTGAAGATAGCGATAGTGGTGGTGGTGGCAGTGATGATAATGATGGTTTCACGATCACCCAAGCAGAAAACGTTCGTTCATAGACCCGGTGGCCAGTCTCACTTTGTAAGCGAGCTTTTAAAATTTTCTGTATTTGCTTTATTAATTGGATGCGACTGGAAAATGTAATAGAAAAGTTTCTAGTTCGTTTAACCCTTCCACAGCTCGTTCTTTATCGATTGGAGTGGAATAACTTGCTATTATGACAAAGTACTTGTTTGTGTTAAGTGCTCGATGGTCATCACTAGTCCAATTGTGCACCGACACTAGCCTTATATCGTCATTCACATTCCCTCTCCCTCTCTTTTTATGGCTATCTTAATCACTATCATTATCTATTTCTAATCTTCTGTTTCTTTTTCGTCTTCTTCTTTTTTTTCAATATTTAACATTGGTTTTTTTCATTTATTCATTTTTTAGTGAATCTTGTCAAACATCTTTTTGCAGTTCTTCTCAAAAAAAAACACTGTTCATCCACACTGAACAAACGAATACAGTTTCTGTTTTTTTCTTCCTCTTATGATTATTTTTTTTTGTACTCTAGTGGTTCAATGCCAACAAGTTCAAATTCATATCCGTGCTTTCGAATCATATTCAGATGATAGTGATGGTGATGATGGCTATGAGCATGTGGACACAAATGTGCATAATACAAACAAAATAAGCAAAAGAGAAATAAGCAACAACAAAAAATTTAGAAAATAAGATAGAGAGAGAGAGAGAGAGAGAAAGAAAGCAACAACAAAACGCAATATGCAATAAAAAAAAATCACACAAAAAAGATGAAGGCGAGTGCAAAATCGTCGTAAATAAGAGAAAATACTAAAAAGAGAGAAATCGAAAGAAAGAGAGAGAGAGAAAGGAAGATCGCGGTATTTATACCTGCAGGGTGAATTCGTTTATATCTTGGAGAGGTAGTACGTTCGACTTGATTGTCACGCACTTCACTGATGATTCGCAAACAGTGGCAATAACTGACAGAGGGGAAAGAGAGGGAAAGAGAGAGAGGGAGAGAGGGACGCGAGTGCACCAATGTCCATCATCATCACCTGCATCGTTCATTTGCTCATTCTATCTTCCTCTCCATCATTCTCTCTCTGTTGTTGATTTGTTTGTAGCGTGAGCGTGTGCACAGTGGTGATGTGCAGTGGTGATGCTCGAACAGGTACATCAACGCGTATCTGTTAATTCACCATCGTTACATCCGAATTTGTGAATAAAGTGAACACCAACAACACCATCGTCACTTTCTCGTCACTCTTCAGTATTGTCCAGTGCACGCCAATCAATTGAGCACCTTATTTGCAAGTGGATTGTTGCATTCTTTCCATTCACTACCAAATGCTTAATCCCTTACCATGAATGTGAAATACTTGATGGTGGTGGTCATCGCCATCCTTGCTTGTCACTCTTGGGTGCATTGTGACGAGAATGAAGATGATGTTGGTGATGAAGTCAGCACTGTCATGTCCATCATCACTGATGTGGATGAACCGAAAGTGAATGGGACATTGGTCAACGAAGATCATCCGAAATCTGATGATGATGACGAGAAGAGTGATGCAAAATCAAAATCAGAAGATGACGAAGAGAAAAATGATGAAGTATTGAAACGAAGTGAAGATGCTGCCAAAGAAGAGGAGAAAATTGAAGACAACAAGAAATCTGAACCTGAGAAAAAAGCTGAAGAAGAAGAGGAAGAGGAAGCCGAAGATAGTGGACCTGATCCATGGGCGAATGTAGATGATTTGGAGGATGCAGTACCCAGTGGGGGCAGTAGTGGGATTAGGGGTAAGGCCAGTCCAAACATCGTGGACACAATGCGTGACATTCGTGAAAGCAACTTGAATGTCAAGTACCAACGAACAGCATCGAATTTGAGTGAAACATTCGACAAACTACAAGCTGCGTGGAAAGTGATGGATACACACTTCCTACCGGAACGTAAAACGTGGGAGAAATTGTTGGGCATGATCACCAGTATGGATGTGGACGTATCACCGGAGTGTTTCTCCTCATACTTCCAAGGTGTTAGTGGATTCCGTAATTACGATGCTTGGGCATATAGATGTAAGTGATACGTGAAAATATTTGACAAAATCCAACAAAAATTTTAATTTAAAATTTTTTTAAAACAAACAAAAAGTTCTGGATGTACGAGGTCGATTTCCGGATAGTGGAGCGCTGCATGGTCGTTTGGCTAGCTTCGGAGAGTACGAAGAGTGCTTGAAACTGGATTCACCACAGAGTTCGTCGACTGGTTTGGTGGTTCGTGGACAGTACTGTATGCTGGAAGTTAAATTGCCCTATGTTCCATTGGACTCAATGAATGTGACTTCAGTGGTGGATTTGAATCATCCATTTGTGAAAACAATTCGTCGGTTTATGCGCAATTATCGACTACATCATTTGAATACTCCATACAAAATTGCTGAAGCATTACAAATGTTCAATGGAACCATATTCCGGGCTGGACTCTGTATGCCTGCCATGTGCAAGGCTTACGAAATCGAAACACTACTGATCAACTGTAAGTGCTTCTATTTACTTTGATTCTTTTGAATTTGCAGTTTATATTTGGATAATTATTACTTTTTGTGAACAAATAATTAGCTTTCTTTTAAAATAATTATCTGCTTTTGCATAAAAAATAATTAGCTTAATCTTTTGACTTTTATTCAAAGTTCAAATTATCATTTTTTACGCAAAAGTGATTAGATTTATTTTCTGATTTTTATTAGAAATTCAAATTATTAATTTTAATGCGTAAAAATGCGTAGAATTACAAAAAAAAGTATAAAACAAAATCAAAAAAAATTAAGAAATTCTACGATCAAAGAAAGAACTAATTAAAATAAAAAAATCATAATAATTGGAACTTTTTTTCAAATACAAACCCCAAAAAACAGTGACTTATCCAATCTTCGGTCTACCACTACAATTGGGACCCAAATGTTTCAAAGAAGATGATCGTGTAAAATTCGAAACACATCAGCTGATAGCCTCAGCCGTCTTACTTCTACTGACAACCTGGGTGATATTCTGTACAGCAATGGAATGGTATAATCGAAAGTACGACAAACAAATAGCGAAGATTAATCGTAAACTAGGAATGTTGATGTTCCATCGTGATGTGGCCTTCCAACCATCACCACTGTTCTACTCATTTTCGATGATCACCAACACACGTAACCTGTTGTCCAGTAATCGATCGGTGTCCAGTTTCGCAAGTTTGGAAACGATTCGTTTGTTTATGATTCTATTCATTCATTTGGTTAATTACTACAATTACTTGGGCACAATTGGTGTGGTTACATTGAAACGGATATTCACTACATTTCCGGTTCTCGGTTTCCGTGATGACAAGTACGCGTTCACACGAATCTCTCTACCTTATGATTGTATCATCATCATTGCTGGTTTGATTATTGGATTCAATTTGAACAAATCATTACGTAATGCAAACAATAAGTTTGTGTACATCCGATATTGTTTGAAGTTGTGGACCAAGTTTGCTATCACCTATGGTGGATCAATTCTATTTCTACTTGCATTGCCGGTGTTTACTAAAGGACCAATTTGGAATTATGGAATGAATTGGCTATCGGGTTGTTTGGATCCTAAAGTTCTATTGTCTGGTTTTGCATTTGTTTCCAATTTCAATGAACAAATTGGTGTGATTTCACCAAGAACTACCATTCTACCTTATGTAAGTTTGTGAAATTATTATTGTTTTTGAATTAATTAAATAATTTAAATTTCATTTTAAAATTTTGATAACCCAGTGCAATCCACCCACATG
The DNA here is from genome assembly GCA_964007475.1 of Hybos culiciformis. Taxonomy (NCBI): domain Eukaryota; kingdom Metazoa; phylum Arthropoda; class Insecta; order Diptera; family Hybotidae; genus Hybos; species Hybos culiciformis. The sequence goes on from CAXFZM010000521.1 coordinate 6,070, forward strand.
GTTCATGTCAGTGTTGTTACAATTGTTGGTGATAGCCCCAGTGATCATCATCATTGGTCTTCGGTTGCAAACATTCCGTGCCCGGATGGTGTACTACTCCAGCCTGGTGATGTGCACTGTAGCATTCACAACACTGCCCTATTTCGTGTTCAACATCAAACCGGAAGTGCACTTCTTGGAATTCGACACACTGCACGAAACATTCTTGTCGCAGGCGTGGTACCGTATGGCCACCACATCGTTCATTATGTGTTTCATCATGGGCATGATTGGTGGTTACTTGCTCACTGAAGTGAACATTCTTTACCGGATGGAAATTGAACAGTCTATGTTGATACTGGCACTGGTACTGGTTCAGGTTGTCATCGCTGTGAACAATTCATTCTGGCGACTGGATAAACCACCAACATTGATACGATCGCTGTTGTGGTATAGTGTTGGTCGGTTCATTAGTTCGGCCAGTCTCACCTATGTTTTCTACACTATTGCATCCAATAGAAGTAGTAAGTTTAAAAATATTTATTGCAACAACAAAAATGAAGAATTTTTTGAAAAACTTACTTTGTATTTTATTTTTTCAATTTTTATTTCATTGTAGACATGATTCAACGATTCTTGGAATGGCATCCATTCAAAGTGTTGTCTCGTTTGGCGTACTCGTATTTCATGATTCACATCTTGGTGGTGTTCTACCGAATATTCAGTGTAACCGATGTGTACGCCATGAATGATTCGCAAATAATGCAGAATTACGTTATTGATGTACTGATCACATTCATGTTGTCGTACTTGTTCCACTGTGCAGTGGAGTGTCCAGTGGTGAATTTGATGAACGTTCTACAGGGTCGTATATTCTATGATGTGTCACGGAACCAGGCATCGTCCAATTCGCACACCAACACCAATGGTAATGTGACCAATCAACCACCACCACCACAACCACCACAACAAAATGAGAGTGCCGACGAGAGATGGAATCGAACCAGCGCACCAGATCTTGCATTCCCTGACAATATTGTGGTGATCGAATCGAGTACACCACAACATTCGTATGCACCATCCACGACATCAGCTGCATCATCATCGGTGTCAGGCACATCGGGTGCGGTGAACGAAGCATTCGAAATGGACGAACACATCGCATCAGCCAAACACACACGATACAGTGACAATGACGATGATGATGATGGAGATAATGGAGATGAAGTGACCACCAGCAAGTTGTGAGCGTTTGTGCACTCAATTCCGACGTCCTTTGAACATTTTTGTGCATATGAGCTTACAATTGGTCTGGATAGGGAGTGAGAGGAGAGAGGATGTGTTTTCAAATGTACAAACAAATTAGATTGGAATTAAACATGAAATGAATAGATAACGCACAATCATACAATCACTATAAACACCCACACAAGTACGTTGTTGAAATAGATC
>CAXFZM010000521.1:12500-15485 GCA_964007475.1 Hybos culiciformis
ATCACGATCATCACCATCACCACCACCAGCATCGTCATCACGTTTGTTCACATTCGTTTTATTATCTGCATTCATTTTTTATATACATTTCTATTCAACATTGAATTGGTCATATGTTAGTTTTACTATTTTTATTTTTTTCTGGGTTTTTTTCAAAAGAATATTCTACCCACTATTCAGGTGGAATAGTGAATAGTGCATCTGAAATTAGAATGAATTACACGGTGGTTTTATTATTCCATTTGTTGGTTTGTATGTTTAATTCAACTATTTCCATTCAGTTCTTCATCATCATCATCATTAACATCTTCTACTTCTATTTCCGCGATGTTCTCGAATAATCTCGTGTCTCTCACGTGTGTGTTGTGTATTGTGACACACTAATGTCATCATCCATTATCTATTTGATTTGCGTTTGATTGTTTGGTGTTATTTGGTGATTGCCTCATGACAAACACTAGTGTACATTTCATTCAGTGAAGACAATCACCTCTCACCCCCAAATAGGTTACCATCTTACAATTGGGAAAGCAGAGGATAGAGAGACATGAAGACGAAGATGGGAGACAAAGATGACAAGAAGAGGGACAGATGTCAATCAACATTCCACAATCAGTAGAAGGAAGTACAGGGGGAGGAAGTAGTGAGGGGGATGATGTGGATGTTGTGAAAGAGGAGACTTGTGGAACATTCGAGAGAGATGAGGATTGGGTCACTCTTCGACATCGTGTACTTGTTGGTCTTGCCTCTAACACTGATGTTATCACCACTGTACCATCCCATCGTCACACTAATTCCTTCTTTTTCTTCACTGGCATCTTCCTTATCTCTTCACTTTCTTTGTGCTCGTTTGTGTATTTCAGCATCGTCGTCACCACGTCAGCATGTCCTTTTCGTTTCTGTGCTCGGTGGATGGATGGCAGTGATCACGTATTGTGCACGATGTACTTTTTCATAATATTTTTCTTGTCGCCCCTGATCATATTCCACTGTCATCATCATCACACTACCCATCAACAAACTTGTTATCTCCATTTGCCTCAAACTTCACCTCACATGGTTTTTTCTTCTTTTTTACTTCTACCAGCCAAATGAAAAAGGTTAGCGATAACAACTATTGATAAATAGTGATTGAGAAAGTGGAAAAGGGAAAAATTCCATTCATCAGACGTCAACAACGATGACAAAAACAAACAACGATGAGTTAATAATAAACTAACAAAACAACAACAACAACAAAAAATCTCCAAAAATAAAAACACAAAAGTGAAGCACTTTTTATGGGGATGACTATCGATCAATATCCAGATAAAAATGTTCGAAGATGAAGAAAAAAATGAAGAGAAAAATGTAGGAGAGAAAGAGAAAGTGAAAAAACGGAAGCCCGTGTTGTATGACGGTGGTGGTGGTGGTGGTGGACGTGATCGACATCCAAGTGTAGAGGTTGAGGTAAAAGAGAAAGAAGATCACGAGGGGAGAGAGACAAGAAAGACAAGAAGAAGAGAAAAGAGGAAATAGGGCTTTTTTGATTTGGGATGTAAAATGAAAATATAAAGCCACCGGGGGAATGGATTTAGCATCACAACAAACAAACCAATCAACCAATGACCACACAAATCTTGCTCTCTTCTTCCTTTTTTACTTTCTTACTTGAAATCTCGATCTTGACTTTTGAACGATTTTGAACTTTTGATTACCACTAGACATTATACAGACTATCATCAATCATGGCCATAAAAACAGAGACAGCAGTCACAGTGCCACGATCACCCAATGAACGGGATCCGAGTACAACCACCATTGATGTGCTTGTTATCGGGGCTGGACTTAGTGGTAAGTACAAGAGTCAATTTGTTGGATAGTGTCCACTAATCACATATCTTCTTCTTGTCACATTTGTATCCACTTTGCTTCTTCAAACAGGTTTATATGCAGCCAACACACTACAACAACACAGTGTGGACTTTGTCATTCTCGAAGCACGTGATCGTGTTGGTGGTCGAACACTGACCAAACGTGATCCATCCACTGTGGGATGGGTGGACCCTGGGTGGATCGTATGTTGGACCACAGCAACCGTATATGCAGGAGTTGATCCGACGGTTGAATATCACCACGTATCCAGTGCCCGATACTGGCCGTAGTGTCTACCTTAATTCTCATTCACGTCATCTTCATTGTGTTGATCAACTACCGAAGTTGGGTACCATAGCTGAGTATGAAATTCGGACGGTTCTTTCGCAAATTGATTCCATGTGTGCAGAGATTCCATTGGATGCACCATGGTTGGCACCACACGCGCTTGAATGGGATCGACAAACATTCGCTCAGTTCTTGGATCGAACATGTTGGAGTGCAGAAGCGAACAATTTGTATCACTGTACTTGGGTTGTTGTACATCGTGTGAATCGTGGGAGGCGTCACTGCTGTGGACACTGTGGTTCACTAAACAATGCGAAGGTTTAGAAGTGATGTACAACATTGGTAATGGTGCACAGGAACGGAAATTGTGTGGTGGTACACAACAGATCTCGGAACGAATGTTCGATTTGATTGGTGGTGAGAAACGTGTTCATTACCACCAAGTGGTCACTGGCATCGAGTACAAGCAGCAGCAGCAGCAGTATCCAGTGACAGTACGAACATTGAATGGATCAGTGTACCAGTGTCGATATGTGATCGATACACTACCACCATCACTGCAACATCGAATTCACTTCCAACCATCACCACCACCATTGTATCAACAATTGGTGCAGAAATTCCCCATGGGTTCAGTGATCAAGTGCATTGTGTACTATTCGCGATCATTTTGGCGTGACACCCATTTGAGTGGAAATATGTTGATCAACATGAATGATCCGAATCAAGGACCGATCACGTACACACTGGATGATACCAAACCAGATGGAACATTCCCGGCCATTGTTGGTTTCATCATTGGTGAACGTGCCACAGTGATGTTGCAACAGAGTAGAGAACAAC